>WIPJ01004505.1:179232-191985 GCA_018155075.1 Cassiopea andromeda | reverse complement strand
CCTATGGCTATCCGTACTAGCTATCGGCCCTATGGCTATTCGTACTAGCTATCGGCCCTATGGCTATTCGAACTAGCTATCGGCCCTAGTAGTACATGCTAACTCCATTTTTTCCGGAAACTTTACTGCATATTCACGTACAAGAAATACTTATCCTTGCAGGATCCTCGTCTCGGAGACTCAAACAAAGAAAGGAAACAAGAGGAAGTCGAACGGGATAAAGAAAACGAAAAGAAAACTCAAATAACTGAAAGGTATTGTTAATTTTGATTGTTTTATATTGATTGTTCGATGTATACAATTGGATCGATACCACGGGTAATTCAAGGCCATTGTAAGACTGACCCTTATGCACCGTAAATCCATGTTGACTTGTTGCTAATGGAGGCTTATGTACAATCAGTTTTTTTCATCAGTTTTTGCTCATCAGTCAAACAGTTTTGACGTTTTTCGAGTGGAAAGCCACAAAATATAAGTTTTTCTTAAAGTTAGATTTGCTTATTTTTTCAGTCAAAATGCTGTAAATGCGTAATCTGTCAATTATGCGTGTGATAAGCACTGGCATAAAAACACTGATCAGCAAAAATTGATGAGGAAACTGATCGTGTATTTTAGCCTTAACATTGTATGTGTCAGTTAGCATACTTCGCGCATCGGGCAGTTAAATCCATAGGGGAGAATGGTATTGATGATGAAGAGGACGGTATCATTTTAAGAATCTGGGCTTTCCTCTCTCGATTTTACATCCGTTTCCCCCAATTCCTTTGGGCTTGGAGGGTGCCTCTGAGAGGACTTTAGTTCTGGCACGAGCATTTAGGACCGGATGCCCTTCCTTACGTCACCAATGGCCTGCGGTGGGCCTCGAACCCAGGATCATGTTGGTCAGAGTCGAGTGCAGTACCGCTAGGCCACGGCTGCTCAAAGAAACTGTGCTTTCCTGAGGGCAGACAAAGCTCCACCATCTCAAAGCAAGCAGTGCTTAGGTGCAAATTCTCATCCTTACCTCATTGTTAATAGAGAATTACACGTATTTTTGCAATAAAAGAATTATTTATAAGAAAATAAGACTCAATTGGCTAAGATCTTAAGAAAGTGGTAAGGATGTCACAATGCTGGATTCAAAACTTCAATTTTGTTCGTTTCCTGAAAATCGATATTACGTCATTATTACATTCAAAATGTTAAAGATAGAATTCAAATTTGAGTATACAGGAAAGGGTAACCTTTTTTAGCCAATTTATGTCAGTAAAATTGAGAAGATTTTTAAAAAGTCTTGGGCGCAGTGTTGTGAAAGGTTAAGAAAATTGAGACTCACGCAAAGAAGTTTACTTATCAAAATTTTATTTTTTCTGTCATTGTTGCTTTCCTCGCCATCTTTATTCCAGCTTTTCATTGCCTCTTTTCAATAATTGTTCAATAATTGTTTTATAGTCTGGCTTCAAGCCAAAGGCTATTTTCAGGGTTCATGCTACTCCTTAAACTCCTTGAAAACTCCTTAGATTTGATATACGATTTTCAGGGCTCTTAAAAAACTTATATTCGTGCATTTTAGAGAAAACTTAAAAACTTCTTATTCTTATTTAATTCTTGGGTTTTCAATGGTAGATTTGTATAGTAAATGGTTTGCTTTTTGTCGTGGAAATGCACAAAAAATATTCCTTAAAAATAGAATTTTTGGTTCTTAAGAACTCCTTAAAAAGTCCTTAAATTTCATCTACCCCCCACAGCATGAACCCAGTCTTTTACCAGCTTTACACATTACCCCTGGTCGCTATGCCTGGTAGCATATAGCAAGATGCAGCCACACACGGCGCCCATAACTACAGACCAGATACCCTTTTGTGTCCCCATGGGTGGCGGGAGGCACAATTTGTGTTAGCACCTTGCGTAAGGGCGTTACCTCAGAAAGTGGTTTCGGACGCATTCGAGCGCACGACCACGAGATCAGCAGTCTACCGCCTTTCACCACTATGCTGTTAGCACCCTTTCCCAAAGCACGATCCTGGGAAGACCAACAATATCTACCAAAAGTATTTCTAGGTTAGTTAAAAATTTTCATTTACCTTCCTTTGTATTTATAGTTGATAGCTGAGAGGGATTTTTTGTTTGAATAAGTTAAAATGAAAAAATGATGGTAATTTTCCTGCAATCCTATTACACCCTACAAGCATACGCGTCAAATCTTGATTGGCTAACAAAGGAATCCTTTGATGGTGATTCTTTTGTTAGCTAATCAAGATTTGACGTCTATGCTTAACCTACATAGCATTAATTTATTTACATAGTTTGAAAAGACCAGAACCTAGGAACGCCAAGCATAACAACGAAGCAGCAGAACCCAGTAAAAATGTCAATGCCCCTAACAGTGACGTCAGTGAAGATGAATTTAAGTCACCAACGTATGCAGCTGGTTCTGGTTCAGAAAGCGAATCAGAGTCGGAAAGTGATTCCGATAGCGAAAGCGCCGCTGCGTCTGATAGTGGAAGCGCAAGTGGCAGTGAGTCTTCCGCAAGTGAATCGGAAAGCGGCAGTGCTAGTGAAGATAACTCTGATTCGTCAGATTCCGATGCGTCAGGATCACGACGAAAGGAGCTGGAGAAGAAGAAGAAAGATTTCAAAATGGTTCTAAGTCAGGTAAGTACTTTGCATTTAAGGTTGGAAATGAATAATTTTGTCATTATTTTTGTCATTTGAAATAATTTTGTCATTATTGGTGGGGAAAGCGATAGTTTCTTAGTTTTTCAGAAAGAAAGGCATTATTTGCATTATGTAAGAGAGCTTTCATAATATATGGACAGATGGGAGTTGACTGAAAGCATTGAGCTAACAAATCATTCTATATAGCAAATTTGTTGGGGATACCTTCAAGTTCAGGAGCTAATGTCATTCCCAAAGCCTTTGCCAAAGGGAATCTAAGAGCATACGTGGAAGGATATTTTCAGTTTGTCTAATTTGGGGCAGTGCAAGGGGATGGTTCATGGCTAGCGCATGGCAATAGATTCCCCGGTCAATGATTGGCTTGAAACTTGAACGGCTTAATAGTAGGTTGTAACATTAGGATCATTCCCTTAAGGTAATCTAAGAGCATTACGTAGAAGGATATTTTCAGTTTGCTTGAGTGTGGGCAGTGCAAGGGGATAGTTCATGGCTCGCGCATGGCAATAGATTCTTGGACCAATCATTGGCTTTGAACTTCTACGCCTAAACAATAGGTCTTTAAAATATGGTCAGTTCTCTTTATCCCCAGGAAAAGTATGCTACATTGGGGGTACTCTATTTGAAAGTATGTTAGAGCTAAAAAGCTATCCTGTTTTCTTGCAATGGAGTTCATATATTTGTGGTAATATTGGAAATCCCCGCAGCACAGGGCAGTTTTACACTTTATGACACATCCCAAAGTAACTCAATGGCTACTCTCTAAACGCATTATTCTTGTATTCAAGTTGTAATACTTATGTTTTGTTAGTCAATGCGGCATGCATAGTAGTCCTAAATTAGCTGAATAAGCTAGGTATAATTGCCTACTCAAAATAAAGTAAGCAATAAAATAAATCATCTCACTATAGTAAGGTCATGGAGCTGAAGCAATCTTTTCATCGTACCATAAAAGTCGAAATCCCTGCAACTTCAAAGTTCAAAACACCATGATTGTTCAATGTAGGGCTCTGCAAATGTTTTGTAGAAATATTACTTTGTAGATAATTCTTTAAAGAGAATATTCTCTTTGACGTTCAATTTTAAGCCTATGATCTTTGACGTCCAGTTATAAGGGAGTGCAATTTTATTCGGATGTAGCATTTTTATTGAAAGTGCCTAGATGGTTGTGGGTAGAACTTCATACAGAAAAGCGTTTATTTAGGGGGTGCTAGTAAATGAAAATAAGAAGGCTGGATACGAATGCTTTTGAGTGCTTAAAAACACTGGGTTCCAGTTTGCAAAGCACAGCATCAGCAAAAACTAATGTTGATAACTCTAAAGGAAATAGAGTTTGCTTTGTTGCATGTTAACCACTTTGAAAATTGGAGAAACGGGTGTGCACCAGTCACCTGAAGAAGTGGGAAACTGAAGGGCCAGAGTTGTTGATCGCCATTGTGATTCCTTGTTGCAATTGTATTACCCTAATTTTACATATTTCTCAAGACTTACATTATTTTTCGAATGTGTTGTAAAGGTATCTGACCGTTATTTTTCCGGCTCTTATTGTAGACGAAGAATCTTTCTGGTTCTCAGAGAATTAGTAAGCCTCAAAGCAATGCAAATACGAGAGACGCTGCTGATCAAAAATCCGTTGCAGGACAGAAAAGGGCAGCCGCTGCTCAGGAGAGTTCGGAATCACCTAGATCAGCACCAAGTAGGACAGCAGCACGAAAAGATGAGCTTTTGAAGGAACTTAAAGCGATAGAGGATGCAATAGCTCGAAAAAGAGCCAAAATTGATTAGTTTTATATCAATTTATTCCCAGCCTGTGCGATATTGTAGTCTCGTTATCTTACCCGCTTAGGAATCAACTTTAGTTGGTAGGTTTACATCGTGGATGTGAAACATCAATGTTTTATGCCATAATTTCTGTAACTGTGAAATTGGCCGTTCAGAATTTTTCGTAAATTCAACTGAATTAGTTCTGATGTTTCCACAATTTCTACTGTGTCAGAAGGAAACATTTTACACTGATCACTGTGACTAGCATTTGTGCAGATGAAAGTTTCTTTTATTTAGACATATTTACATCAAACCAAACACAAGGTTTAGGACACCGAGAGATTTAAGAAGCCCTAAACCTTGGGACCCAGAGAGTTATAAGGCACCTTCTACCTTGAGGCCATGGGGCAAGTTCCCCCCACCCTGCTCCCCCTCTTCGGCGGCTCTGCAAACCAGGCAATGATGTAACTTTGTAGATTTGAATACAGATTCATTGTAGCCAAATACACTCCTTTTTATAAGAATAAATTTCATAGGAATACTTAGGCTCAAAATCGCTGAAGTTTTAGAATAAGTTAAGAGTAATGCAAGACTCAAGCTTCATCAAGACATTAGGATTCTTTTGTATACTACTGCTTTCAGATTTGCTTTGTTGTATTATCTATGCAAAGCTTATTCTTTTGTACCGCTCTAACGTAGTTTTATGATGTAGTAGAACATCAACAAAGATTGGAATATATTCCTTTAATTCTCAGGCTAAGTTACACCTTTGGTACTTAAGAATGATTTAAGAATAGTTGTAGGCTCAAAGTCAGAAAAAAGTTAAGAATATTGAGGCTTTTCACAAATTGGAATTCTTATAGAAAAAAGAGTGTACCCATCCGGCACATGACGTCAGAAAGACGTCGATATGAAGTCAAATGACGTTATAGGCTAGAACTTGACTTCATATCGACGTTTTTCTGTCGTCGTGTGCCGGTTGGGTAGCTTATGAGCAGTTTTAATCAGAAGTTTATGTACTTTTATACGGGCTGTAAAGACAATATATATTAAAGATTCTCTCCTGGATAGCATGATAGTATGAATAATTTTGTCATTGACTGTAACCGATGCATCTCAGTATTTGAAGTAGGCTGAGCAATATATGATTTTGCCACAGAAGCTTTATTAGTCATTTAGTTTTTATTACGATCTCCTTAGGCTGCAAAAACACATGAGCATTTTTAGTGTGATTGGAATTATTGTTCCAAAGAATTTCTGGCTAGTTTTACATTTTTCTGCCTGTGGCAGTTCTCCTTCGCAATTAATGGAAAGTTTTTGGATAGTGAAACTAGAAGCTCAAGTTCATGAAGCTCCATCTATTGTTGACATCAAACAAAGGAGTGCGGTGGATATGATATTTCTCTACTGTGCGAAGGTCATCAGTCAGAGACGTACATCAAGCGGGAAGCAGGATTCGTCCATGTTGTGGTACTCATGGACTGAAGTATTTATTGCCATAAATTCAGATTTTTTCTCCGGAATAGGTCCGTAATTTTACCAATTTTGAATCTACGATTGTTCCTGGAGGATAAAAGATGTAAATTCAACGTAAAATCAAAGCAAAAGTTGTTGATGTGTTACTTTATCACGAAAACACAAAAACAGAAGGACAATAATTTGACACCTTTGTCTAAAGAGAATTCAAATAGGAGAAAACATAGGTCTTGGTTTCCCTGGAGCTTTTCTTAATTCTTCAGTTATACTAAAATGTCAGGGAATTTGATCCTCAATAGTTTCTTATAAAGAAGTTATAAATGGGAAATTTGCAACAAGGCTCTTGTGTTTGAACAAAATACTGGAGAAATTGGTCTCTAGAGATAGAAGACAGATTTTGTGTAGGCACCCTAATTGCCAACCTGACCATGGTTACTATTCCAGCTAAAAAAATCTCCAGAACCCCGCTCGAAAAAGCTTACCATTTCCCAAACCCCAACATGAAAAAATGACTTCCCATTTCTCGAAAAAGTCCAAGGGGTAGCTGGGTACTCTTAGGTCCCGAATAAGCGCCCCACCGCTTACTTTTTTCGAAAAATTGTCCAACACACTAAATTTTCCTTTTTTCTAGGAGAAACCTGCAGAAAGTTGGTACCTTTGTTGAGGTACCCAAATATTAATTGGGGTATTTTTGGTTTTTGCACAGTTATTCCACACTTTCGAACCCCCTTCCCTCTTACTTCATTTTAATGAATTTTCCAACTCCCCTGCTTATTAGATCCCCAGCTTATTCGTGACCAAAGAACTATGCTAAGATTAACCTCGATTTCACTATGAATAGAATTTGTTGTCAGGGCAACCAGGCACCCTACGAAAGGACTCCCTTGAGATTGTGTGGCTTTCGTGGCACCTGCAAAGCCTTAATAATGACCTACTTCGTTGATTGGTCAATGAAATTCTGCTCAAAGAAATGATTGGTTAAATTTCTAGTTCTATACAACTTATAAATTATTAAAAAGTTTCGCGGCAAAGATTCTGCAAATGAGAAAGCAATGGCGGACGTTTCTGGTCTACGACAGCGACAGGATCAAAATGTAAAACCATTGTGGAGCAAAGGTGGCCCAGATTATGATCCTGACTTACCGTATGGCCCCAAGGTGAACCTTGCCCGCAGACCGAAACCGGATCCATGGTGGGTTAGATGTTTGGAGGTATGCAGTGTTTATTTCCTCACGCTTGCTTTTTTAGGCCAACAGGTTTGAACTTAATGTTAGGACAAAGTGGAACACAAGGCACTTACTATTTAATGTTGCAGCTATTTTACGAGGCAAAGAAGCTTTTATCTTATTGTAAAGGAAAATATATTTTCATATATATATTTTTCCTTTACAATATGTAAAACGTAGGATAAATTATGTAAACATATTTTCAAAATATGTTTACATAATTTGCCCTATTTTGTAAACATACAATTTGTCTATGTGCGGAAATAATCATTATTAAACCGAAGTAACTTCGTTGAAAACAGCTAGTTTATAGCACTGTAAAGAATCAGTTGCTGAAGCGTTTTGGATTTTTATCTACGCATCCAACTTTGAGCACATGTTTTCTTGCTTATGCAGGCTGCTGTAGTCATTGGAGTCCTGTTGTTCTTTGTTTACATGTACTTCTACATCGATCACCTTGACTTCCATGTTACTAGAGCATACGCAAATATAGGCAGCTCCCATGCACAGCATCGCCTAGGACATAAATATTTATATGGTATGCGTTTTTGCTTTTTATACTATGCTGTTCCAATTTGTTTTCGATTGTCAATAAACTTTAACATTCCAGATTTGGTTGCATATATGGCATAATGAAGGGCAAATCAATAGCTCTCTTGAATACCTTGATTAACATCACAAAACATAAATCACAGCAAAGTATTACAGACAAGAATACCATATTCATAGAACAGTGGTGTGGTTTTAGAAAATCTCAAAATGCAAAACCTCATTTTGAGAATAATTTGCTCCCAATCCTGTACTGGCCAAGGTTCTTTTTCACATCTTTGTACTTATATTTGCTGACAAGCAGGGATGTAAAAAGAATTATTTGAAAAATAGGGAGCACAATTTATTCAGGAGCACCCTCACAAGCAAATAATGGTAACTATGTCATCTGAAAGGGGGTATCTTACATACAAATTTGTGAAAAGTTGGGGACACATTCCCCTTGCCCCCTTGTTCCTACATCATTGCTGACAAGTATATAAGAACTAAATTGTAAGTTATCCAATTGAGATGAGGATTCTATCATTGTTATTGTGTGATACCTTTGGATTATTAGAATACTTGTGGGATAATTTTGCAATTAAGTGAACCTATCAAAGAACGTAATAGAGAATGCCCTTTGGATTTCAAATATAAAAATTTTAATACTCTCATTTCACTCTTCTGTAAATCAAACATGTGCATATTTTTCCTGATTGCTTTGCTTTGAAGGCAAGGGGACAGAAAAAGATGAAGACCTTGCAATGTACTGGTTTAGGTAGGGTCTTTTTCTGTTTTATGTCAGTGTACCATGTATATCTTAGAAAAATGATGGTTACCAGATATTTTCTGTGTATATGGATTTGCTATTATTTGTGGGCAATATAGGTGATAATGAATGTAGCCCTTCTCAGGTTATTATCCATGCTTAACATGAATGTAAAAATGGCTAGATTTTGGGAGTTTTGATATCAAATACTTTGGGGGTTAAGGCTTAGCTTTCTTTGGTAGGATATTATTTATAAATTCAAAACCATTCTTTTTATTTTTGCTCCCCAATGAAAATACTTTATTCTCTTTGCAGAGAATCAGCCAATAATGGCCATGGTCATGGTGCATATAATTTGGTTGCAGCACATATGCAGGGATATAACACAGATGTCCAAGAACAGTAAGCTTTTCCCTTTACTTGGAGTTGGGAATGTCTTTCTCCATGAACTATAGCTTTGATTTGTAGCAAGGTCTGAGCTAAGTATTGCAACTGCCTCAATGATCATTCTGAGCCAAGTCATTGAATTTATTCCCAAATTCTGGTATCTGAACATATTGTGTACATGCCGAATACAAATTAAAATTTAGAACTTTGTCATCACACTGTCAGGATATGCCATCACAAGATGAATATGCTAACCTAGGCATTCAACTACACACAGGACTTCTAGAGCTGTTTTTTGCAGTTAGAACAGCATGCAATTGTGCAGTATGTTTAATCTGATAAGATATATTTACTCCTTCTGTATCTCCATATGAATAACCCTAAGCTCATTTGTGTATCTATATATGTGTATTGTACTTATAGTGAGATAGAGCCCTTGCTGAAGCAAGCACATGAGCAAGGTGTGGAGGATGCAGAGAATGCACTGAAAGATTTGTTCCCTCACAAGTACTGATACAAGCCATTTGATTTCTGCAGTAAGTATATTCCAGATTTCACATTTTAAAAGTATATTATGTCTCAAGGCTTTCCTCAACAAACAACTGAATTTGATACAAGATTTCTTCCTGGAAATGTCCTATTTGTATTCAATAAGCACAGCAATGAGTCTGCATATCAAAAACCTGCTCTGAAGCACCTTTCAAGTAGCACATTGTTGAAGCAGAATCTAAGGTCAAGAGGGGTGAGTTGGCCCACCAGTGGTTGTAGATCTCAAAAAGTGCTGGACTACTTTTAAAAGCTATAAGGGCTACCAGAGGGTTAATAAGTTCTTTGAATGATATACTTCTTGATATGTATGACTTTTAGTGACAAAGATCCAAATTCATTTGCCTCAAATTCATTAAAAGGGTGAGATTGCAGATAAAGGGTCAGGGATGAAGCTACTGGGAGTACCTGAGGAGCCCCACTGGCATATAAATGTTTAAAGATTTCATGCACTTTTATATCTGCTCTTCAATATTGTAAGTCAATCTGAAGGGTTTGATCCATTAAGATTTTTCACTACACCTGCTGTTGGTAATTTAGTAGCATCTCACCCCCCAACATTCCTTTCCTAGCACCACATACTTCTTGCTAATTCTCATTTCTATCTAGACTGTATTAAACAGCAAGGACTATATTTTGGTATATAATGACTGAAAACTGTTAGTAACACACCAATCACACTCTGAACAAATCCATTGTTAATTACACTAGTCAACACATATTTTTCGTCTAAAATATGAACAATCAAGTACAAGCATGTTTTTGTGCTGATTTCAGATATTTATTTAGTTTTTCTCTATCACGTCAGGTTTTTGAGATGCAGAAGACCCAATTTCACAAAACGAAATGAAGTTCCACAATCTGCATTAAATTATTGCAGTTATTAATATGTATAGTACTTTTTCAGTGTTATACATATAAAAAAATTTATAACAAAATGTTTTAGAACCATTTTCAACTTTTCCTAGTGGTAAATCCTATGCAGTAAATTGTGAACAATGTGAGAATTTTCCATAAGACAAAAAGGCTATGGAAGATCATTATCAAATATGTTGAAATAAAAGCATGATTGCAGATAACTTCTGTATGCTGTATCATGGTAATTTCTGCAAGACACTCTTGTGAAAATTACATGAGTGAAGATTTTAAATAACATAAATATCATGTTATAGTGTTCGATACACTTTTCAGGGCGTAAATGAATGTTGCTAGAGTTTAGTTATGAAAATAAGTCTTCTTAAATTCTTTTTGCAGTATGGACCGCCTTTGCATAAGCAAATTTCTTGAAACAAAAATAGATGAAGTTCGAAATGAAATCATGAAAGAAATAGATTAAACTACAATAGCATAAGATATAGAAAAGCATCGATACGGTCTTGTTTGTGATAAAGATGGTTGGAAAGGGTTCAAATAAAGTCCTGGATCCATAGTATTATAGGAAAATCTACCGTAAGTTGTATTTTATTCACCGAAAAGATATTGAAGTCAAATAGCTACATTGTATGTTATCCTAATTTCGACTTGATGCTTTGCATTTGCTTGTTGCCGGTGAAATAAGAGGTTATAAGTATCTCAAAAATGTGACGTGTAAGAGAAAAACTAATTACATATCTAAAATCAGCGCGAAAAATCCACTTATGAAAGTATAGTTAGATCTCAGATGACTAAAGAAAGTAATAATTTGTTGACCATTGTTATTATTTGGCAAGATGTTGCACCCCATACCCCCTACAAGTGCTCAACTAGCGGAGGGGTCCTGGAGATCTAGACCCAAGTCCTTTTCAGCCAGAGAGCAAAAGTGCCCTTTTTGTATTTACCTCTCTAATAAAAAAGTTGCTTCCCTATCATGATTAAAGTGTGGTCCCAAACTTTGTTTTGGGGAATTCGCCCCCACCCCATGTTGTATTATTATGGCTGCCTCGTTTTGGCACAAATGGGTTTCTTATAAACGTATCTGTTATTATCGAAGTTGTTGATTTAACGTGGTGTGGTTATTTTGTATTCTATTCTCAAGGCCACTAAATACAACACCCTCTTTTCCTTTCTTTACCGTGATAAGAAACAGCGATAAGAATCAATGGCCTTCAGAGCAATGATATCAGTAAACCTTTTACAGTATTTCCTCCAATTATGAAACTGAAAAGTGAAAAGCAGTATTCGAAGGCTTTGTCTACTTTAAAAAGTTTAGTGTGCCCTTTTTCGTGGATTAGATTGCACTTCAAAGCCATTTCGTTTCATACATAAATGTGAGCATACATTGATAGTCAAACTGCAGAGGCAAGATATAGTTATTAGAGTGAGCTATAGGGTCAACGCATACGTTCCGGATGGGACACAAAAACGTCTTTTGCTTTCTAAGTGGAACTGAGTTACCTTTAGGTGTGGTTAACATATGCTGCATATTGGTTAGAGACGCACAGAGGATACAAGTTTTTCTATTAGAAAGCGGTTTATAAGAAAGTAGTACTCACTTGCTCAACATGTTAAGAAAATTTATTACTTGACTTTTGAGACCTAGGAAAGTTTATAAGTGTGCATGTATTAACAATTACATTTATCTGAGTACAAAATGTTGGTTGCCCTAAAATAGTTTATCTTCTGTAATTCACTAAGACTATCGTCTCAGGTATACATGGAACTTTTTCTCTTTCCTCTAGTGCGCATGCGCAAAACATCTTAAAAGATTTTGCTATGAAATTCTTAAGAAAGTTTTGATACTGGAATCGTTAAAAAGTTAAGAACGTTTTTGTACTGGCCCAAAGAAAACTCTCTTATAGGATGAAAAAAATGTTTATTGTATTTCACTGAAATGAAGCTGATCGAGAGGCCTTGTGTATATGTTGAGGACGGGAACCTTCATGTAATGACCCTGAATGGCCCTGTATGGGATGTACGAAAGTGTAGGACAAACCAATGTGATTAGATTTTTACCCAGCAGAGAGAGCCGTAATAAATAAAAAAGACTAGAAAACGATGTACGATTTGTACTGGATTGATAAAGGCCAGCAGCATGTTGATAGAGCTCTCATTCTCAGAGAAATATTGTTTTGGTGATTGTCGTATTCATGATTATTAGTATTACTTTTGTTATATATCTTGTAAGTGAGGTTTTGATTGACAGATTAAGCAGTGATCAAATATGGCGATAGCATGTTCTTGGCGTGTCCTTTCTGAATATTAAATTGGCGACGAGGATGGGATTTATCTTTTCCAAAGACGGTGTTAAGCCAGATCCAAAAAAAATTGCTGATATCATAAATGCTCCTATTCCATCTAATGCCACAGAGGTTCGAAGCTTTTTAGGTATGGCAAATTTCTGTGCCAGATTTATACCAAATTTTGCTGATATGGCAGAACCCCTTAGACAACTTACTCACAAGAATGCTGTCTTTGGGTGGAGAA
>WIPJ01004505.1:163406-175031 GCA_018155075.1 Cassiopea andromeda | reverse complement strand
TTAATACAAATGTCATCGTTCTTACGTTGAAGCTTGGTCTGCAGTTCATACTTGGGTTTTTGCTGAGTTTGTTGTTTAATTACATATTCATTGGGTTATACAACAAAGCGAGTGAATTTCACAAGTTTCTGCTGACATGTGCCCTGATTTTCGTATTCTTCTTACCAAAGCTGGTCCTGACCTGTAGCATTACCAATGCAAACGAAATCTACACACCTGGACAAGGTATACTTTTTGCTGTTACCTATCTAACTTGCACAACTGTAGTTGCCAGGTTGGCCCAATCGAAGATCGAGAAATTGCCTTACTTTGTCGGACTTAGTGTAGTGCACGGAGTCTTCAACATCATAGATAAAGTTATGATACCTCTGAGAGAGAAGATCTGCCGCATTATCTTTAAAAGAGAAGCTTCAGAGGCAAGAGAACTGTATGTTCACCATTATATTGCAAACCAAAGCTTAATTTCTATCATAACAGAGACAACATCAATCGTGTTTAACTGTTCGATTGCCTACGTGCTGTATCATTACTACGAAGGAGACGGAGAAGTAGAAATCAAATATGCTAGTAACACCCCTTTTAATGATTGGATCGAGAGAGTTGCCACGGCTGTTTCCATTGAGTTTATAATGAATGTGGTGGCATTGATGGTTCAAATATACTTGCGAATTCCTGTTGTGAGTACATGGAAGGAGAAGTGGGGATTCATTTTGGCTGTTCATGTAATTCAGATGTTTTTCTTTGCTGTCTACTATAGCGAGTACTTGAACGATATGTTGATCAAAAAGTACGGTGGGAATACAAATAGAACCTGCATTGGATTCTTCGATAGGCTATAAAATGGATAGTCTATAAAACAGTTAAATACTCAGTCCAGTTCTCTACAATTTCAGATATTTGATCAATATTTTGATGGAAGTGTAAGGGGAATGCAGAGCCTACATTGGAGTCTTCAATAAATAGAGGAAGACCTCCACTGTGCAAATTGTGAAGATTATTCAATAGGTCTCTAGAACTAGGGACATTACATTAACTCATTTTTATCGTGATTGATCAATTTGGTTGTTTTGCCGAACAAAACCGTAATTTTTAGTGAGGAAAACAAGCTCATTGACCAATTATGATAAAGATGACGTAATGCTTTTTCATGTATTCTAGAGTCTTATTGTCAATAGGTATGCTGTTATCTATGCATGGAGAAATCTGACCAGGGCAAAACTTCTTGGGCGTGGCCCTATGGGTGTTGCATTAAGTGTGGGGTTTCATAAGCATTACTAGACTGTGAATGCAGCTCATAGGCCGTTTGGTGTAACGCCAAAATGTGTCTCCTTCGTTAGGTGTATCTAGCAACTAACGTTTCTCGTAACAAACATTTTCATAGATGCTGATTACAATTATGAGGAGGTCTTGCTTCTGCGAGGCGCAGTTTTTGCGCATTCTTTGCTTTTATCTAGACAGTTTACTACGTGCGCGCTATTTTAAACTGTGGGTATAGGGCGTGCATTACATTATTTGATAGGATGTAGAAGGCAGGGGCGGATCCAGGGAGATATCTGACCAGAGCTCAACCAAAAGCTCGTGGGCGTGGCTATATGGGTTTGGCATTAAGTGTGGGGCTTGATAAACGTGACTCGCTGAAATCCAGCAACAGCTCAGTTGAATACCTGAGTTCGTTACAAAAGTAAACAGTAGAAAGCGGAACTAGTTGAGTTCAGAGGCAAGGGGCACCCTCGCAAACAAAAGAGACAAGTCTATAAGCTGCAAAGGGGGACCTTACCAACAGTTTTATGAAACTTGGGAGGTGCACGTGCCCCCTTTACACTAGGGCTCCTACGTATTTAGTCAAATGGCCGTAATATTATCCAAATAATAGAAGCGACTTGCCTCACTGGTGTTATACTAGGGCATTTGGTTTCTTGACAGGCAGGGAACTGCAGCTCTGAGAATTAGCATCGTGGATGTCTCTAACCGATTCAGACATTTCTAGTACCTCAAAGTAATTGCCCATTCTCACTTAAAGCACTCCGCAACTACCGTCTTTCTCTCCATGAGGGCACTGTTTCCATATCAACAATATCACCTCGTCATGTTGACATAGTCGAGCCATGGAGTATTGTGATTGGCTAAGAGAAATTGAGCTCTGGTCAGGGCGATGTTTCATTAGATGAGAGAGACTTTTTGCATCTGACCAGGGCTCGTCCCAAAATTGTTTACGAAATAGAAAGATCTGATTGGATCCAAGGTAGTTGAGCCTCTGTATATTACAGACTCACCAGGGCTCGGAAGGAATGCAGCATGTGATAGAAAAGCTGAATAGTGATTTGATGAGCATGTTCCCAATTTGATAACTGATTGGATAATACTTCCTTCTGCGTCCGCAAGAGACACCTGGTATCTTAGAGGTGGTTATTCTGAGAAAGACTGCAATAAGCAGCAAGAGGGCTTTATTAGCATTTTGAATGACGAGTAAATACTGGTGACTACTTTTGATAATTCCCGTTTTAATTCAGCCAGCTATTTAGGATTGAAAATCTGACCAGTGCTCAAGCCCTGGTAGCCCTGGTCTGGACCCACCACTGTAAGGCCTTGTGAATCTTTCACCTCTGTAGTCATCTTGCGATTATTTACAAGTAGATCGAGCAAAAGTCATACAAGTTTAAAAATTTATGTTTGTTAATCAGTATTTTAGGGAATGAAAGAGTGTAGAAATCTAAAACAGCAGAAAATGAAAGCATGAAAGACATTGTTTTAAAGCGTTTTGGAAGTAAGGACCCAAGGTGCGCCAACTCCAGCTCGACAAAATGGGATGTCCCTATGAAAACAGTTGTTAGTGCCAATTTTGCCTTCGACTCATTTAATAGACAGTGAATGACTCTCTCTACCAATATTCATGTCTTCTCAGTTTATAGATTAGGCTAATATTGTAATCTGTTAAGAGTTCTTAGAGTTTATAGGGCCGCAAAAATAAATCAAGAGTTGTTGATATGAAGAGTGGATTAGGAAGAATCAATCAGTACTATGTCCTGACATTGCTGATTCTAAGATGAATTTTCTTAGTAACTATGAGAATCACAACAGATACTTGCATTTGTTTATAAGAAACAAACTTTCTACCTTCAGCCCGGATGCTTCTTAATATTTAGTCAATTCCAGCCTTAAATGTTTCATACTTTTATCTTAAGTTTCAATGACTTCCAATAATAATAATAACCCAGATTAGGCAACTGTGATGTAGGAAATAGAATGGTCAGGCTTTATGAAGTCTGCAATGGAATGTTTTTCTGTTTTGTTTCTTGGTTGATCAAAAGTTATCTTGTAAAAATAGTTTCTTCAAGTTGTTATTTAAAACTCAACCTGCTCATGTTTCTTAAATGTTTCTTAATTGTTTCTTAAATTCAAAAAGACTTCCAATAATAATAATAACCCAGATTAGGCAACTGTGATGTAGGAAATAGAATGGTCAGGCTTTATGAAGTCTGCAATGGAATATTTTTCTGTATTGTTTCTTGTTTGATCAAAAGTCATCTTGTAAAAATAGTTTCTTCAAGTTGTTATTTAAAACTCAACCTGCTTACGTTTTCTTAACTGTTTCTTAATTTTTCCTAATTTCAGTCTCATGTTTCTTATGGACATGCTTATTACTTCTAATAAGAAATATACCGTGTAACTGGTGTAGGGCCCTTATCAGTAGGACAAGGCCTCACGTTACTGTAGTATTCAATTTTTAGTATGCCAATCATTTAGTTCTACTATTGGCAAGGCAGAGTTAAGTACCTAGCATGGGAGTTGTCGTTGTATTACGTTTTCACAAATCAAAGCAATTTTTGTGTACAGTTTTCTGTAAGTAGTAATTGATATTCGTATCATTTCTTTGATAGGATCTACCGTCCAAGACAAGTGTTGTGACGATAAATCAGGGATAGGCAGGGAATAACCTAAAGCTAGAGTATACGGTTTTGCGAAGCTAATTGATTAGGGTAAAACGACATTTTGTCGATGAAGGTAGCAGGGTTTTCCCCCTGAAGTTATAATTCTCACGCAGTGGTATAGAAGTAAATTAATTACTAGGGGTGCTCTTTTCTTACGCGTATCTTCATAAGAAACTTTGAGGTTGGTCCACTTAGATATATGAGAGTATGATGATATCGTCCAGTAAACAACGTACTTTTAGTACCCTATATATAAAGTATTGTCACAAATGTAAAGAATGGACGTCTTCAAAAGTGTGGCCTATGGAATTTCTACAGCACAGCCCCCTTGTTATAATTTAAGGAGGCACCCCTATCCCTGTGCACGCCCATTGCACCTCCTTTTGAAATAGTGTGTAGTTATTCCTAGGTGGATCAACCCTATCATTTGATGGACTCGTTGCATCTAATACACCCACGAAGCCGAATAATACACCATTTGTGGTGACATCATTTTTATACTGTGACCATATGATTTAAAAAAGGATTAGGCCTGTTTTTGTAGTCTTAGTCGTGTATAGTAAATACGAAATGAAATATGACTATTTGAGAACAGTAGACTTGTACGGGGGAGGTGGCATGATGGGCGAAATGGCATAGCAGTTAGAGCGCATGTTTCCTTTGCGAAAGTCTACGGTTCGAGTCCAACTCGAGGCCTTGACTGAATGCTCGCTCACTGTTCACCCAGCAGTGAATGGGTACCCGGCTACAATATTGGGGAGATAAAGGCAGGGAGGAAAGGACCTGGCCACTCTATCCCACATGCCAATGTCTCAAGATAAGTGACCTCTCTAGCAGGCATTCCCCTACGTACGAAAGTATATGGGAATACCTTTACATAGACTTGTCATATAAGCCACTGTCTATCGTTCCAAGAGTTTGGAATGGGACTCAAATACAGCGATTCGATAGGAAGTCAGCATTATCGAATATTACTTTTCACACCCACCTAACTTAGTCAGCAATGGCTTTTTCAAGGTGATTTTCAGAGTTACAGGCAAATGTAAACAACAGTATCTTCCTAATAATCCGGCATCGGAAAGCAGGGCCCTTTTTAACATACGAACCAGGGAGCTGTGTTTACTTTGGTACAAAGTCAAACAAGCATTAAGTTAGAGTGCACCTTGGAACGTAGGCAGTTCTTAGTTCCCAATTACTTATGGATGAAGAGTCCCTTTAAACCTGCCCCCCCCCCTATAAAAATTTATAAAAAGGTCCCGTCGGATAATCTGGATATTTGGATAATTGGGACTTTCTCGCTATTTCCGAAATTGTTGCAGTAAGTTAGACTGCTTATTCCTGATCTTTGGAGAGGCTGACCCCGCTTTTTCAGGGTTTTTCCGTAAATTATTGATTTCCAAAATGCTCGAAATTGTCAAAATTTCATTACAATAGCACGAATAATCCTCTTCTGCGAGGAAGAGCTTAGATCAGCGTTTCCCAAAGTCTGTGGTGCTTTGCTATCGGGGGCAATAACGCAGAAATGGGCGGTCGGGGTGGTATCACAAAAATGGGCCGTTGGGGGGGGGCGAAAGTGTAGCAGCTATAGAGGCAGAATAACTGGGGGAGATCCCTGGTTAGTTTTCCTTCACTAATCCGCAAAGCCATTTGGATCCACTGTAGCACATACATTGTAGGGCAGAAAGGACAAATTCCTGTGATTAAATGTAATTGTGAATATCAATTAGAATTTTACCACAGCATGAAAAAGCGGCAACATTCTTTTCACATACAAAAGCTTTTCTCGTCCGACACTCATCAGAGTATGAAAACGTCGGATAGTGATAAACCGAAAAATATATCCAGATGCGGTTAATGTGATAGGATGCGTCCCAATTGGTCACACTTAAAAATCACACATAGAGATATCCTGATCACAAGACCGCAAATTTAATCACTCTAACTAGTCAGCTTTGTCCACTGCGATATCATTCATGAATCCAAACAAAGGTATATACGTGATCAAAAGCTCTGGATTTTCCTGCCAGATCCAGGGGGGTCCTTTAAATGATCCTCCACTATGAACGCAATCTATTTGAGTTTATGGGCTAGTTGAGCCGCTTGTAGCTCGGCTCTGACTCGTCAAAAGTTCAGTATTGCATGAGGTGGTAGGAACAGCTTTTGGCTCAGTTGTGACTTTCTGTCAGCCCGGCTGAAACCAAAAAGGGGGTAATCGCTATGCTTCCCTTTTACCATTCACAGCCGTTTCATTTCATTTTATTTTACATGTTCTAGGGGGGTTCCCTTCAGCATAGCTTGTTTTCGAGAGGGCCCCCCTTTGAAAAATAGACAACAGTTTAATGCTATTATTATTATCATTATTAATTCCTTCATTTAAAGTTGGCTAAAGAGGTATAGCTGTAAGATGATTTTCGCGAACTGTTTAAAAAAAAAATTAAATATATACATAAGTACCGTTACAACCGTATGCTTAAAATAAGATGTAATTAAAATATGACATAACCTTGCGATAAAAAAACCTTAACTGGGATAGGAAGCTTTGCTTAATCTGCAGTTGCGAGCAGCACATTTGTGGATTTTTATAAGCCTTTTGCAAATTTGAAGGGAGTCTGATGTTTTTTTCAGCTTTGGTGGTAGGTGGTAGTGTCTCCTATACCCCCCCCCCACACACACACACACAAACCTACCTGTATGAATTCCAAGGCTAGTTTTTTTTACCTTTCTTTAAAAATTTGCTTGATAAAGCCTAAATTTAGATTGTCTTGTTTGTAAATCTCTGCAGGTTTCTCTGATAAAGCAACTGCAGATTTCTCTGATGAGCGGTTGCCGAATTATCCATTAGTAATAAGTTTTCAGAACTAGAAATATTGTCCTTGTGTGCTATTCTTGGAGCTCTTTCATGTATTCTATATATTTTATTATTCATGTTTGTATTGTGAAGCATTCAAATAAGCGAGCAATAGCTAAAATGGAACATTATGACTTTTTCATTAGCAATTTTAGTTTCTCGGGCTCTATTTAGATGGAAATGCTTTTAGGTGCTTGAAGCTTTTGACTAGGTATTTACAGAATGTTTGGATGTGTTTTTTGAAACTTAACTTTTTATCAAGAGTGATGCCCAATAATATTTCATCATTACTTTCCCCTATATGCGCTTCTCCAACGTGCATATCAATCTTTTCTTTGGTATTTCCTAAAAGTAATAAGGTGACATTTATCTTCATTCGATTTCATATAGTTTTCAAAGTACCATGTTAGATGGTTTGCAATTTGCTCAAGTTTTGTTATCAAATTTCAACTTCACAATCGCATGAGTACAGGGTATTATCACCTGAATAATCGCATATTTCGGTTCCATTCATCAGGTGGAATATATGGATATAAATGTTAAACAACAAAGGACCAAACACAGAAGCTTGTTGTACACCTAAGTTAGTTTCTCTCCACGTACTATAAAGGCCTGCTTAAACGATCCAACATTTCACCCAACATTTACCCAATATTGATGTTGGGTGAAATGTTAGATCGTTTGAGCGCCATGTTGGGTCACCCAACATTGCCATTTCCAATGTTGGGTGATGTTTGATTCTAATAAAAGATGTTGGGTGACAGTAGCTAACAATTCCATTGTTTGCAAATGGTGGATGAAATGTTGGATCGTTTGAACACCTCAGCCGGTAAACAGCAGCAGATAAACAGCTTGAAAATTAGGTAAAACGTGCAATCAATTATAAAGACTAAAATCACTTTTAAATCTATACGAAAAAGAATAAGAATTGAGGTGATCTTCCAAGGAAACGTGTTTTGTGTACGAATTCAGCTCCTCAAATGAACATGTACTTTAAGTCCATGTTTGAATTTACTTGCTGCTTCAAAGTAACAGTACATTTACCGATAAATACATTTTCATTGATTAGATAAGTAGTTTGCTAAAATTGGTATACATTAAGATTAAGATTAGTATGTGTTTGGAGTTGCGGCCCTTGTATGCATTTCAAAATTCAATTTTGACCCCCTGGTTTATACCGGTTGCCGACCCCCTGGTGTATATTGAAGATAGCTTCAAAATTAGCAGAATGTAGATAAGCGTCTTCTTTTTGTACACCTAATGTAGTTAGTCATAATCTATCGATTTATTAGGAAGGAACTTAAATTTACATGGTGTCTAGACATGGTTTGAGAACGTAGAAAAGAGGTTCCTTGCTCACTCATTGAATTCATAGCAAAACTTTTGAATGCTGCTAAGTAGTCTGCCTTCACGAATCCTTAGAGATACTACAATACAACACCTCCTCATGGCCCGAAGCATGGCTATGGGGTTTTGGCACTTCCAATTGTTTACTGTTGTTGTTAGTTATTCTATATTATGTTGATCCAATATTGTTTTTATCTGCAAAATCGTATCTCAGCGCACTGGAAAGAAAATAAAATGTAACTGCAACTATGTGATAAAGATAGCAAAGAGGCCTGTCCATCCACAATAATGGTTGCAGCAAACGTTCGATCATAAAGCAGCAGGGCTGCCGAGAGACCACAGAGAATCCGAAGCGAAGGGGAGAAACGAGGCCTCACAGGAACATTTCTAGGTTTAGGAATAAACCGTGGAAAATTATTGCTGGTTTTACTTTATGAAGCCCCCAGACCTTGAAGCATTGGGTGTTATGAGGCCTCTTTGACCTAAAAGCCATTTGGCAATTGGCCTCTCTCTCTGCAACTCCTCTTGGCGGCTCTGTAGGGACATGTGTCTTGAACAATTGTGAAAATTACTTTCTTCTAACTTCTCGATTCCACTATTTTGCGCAAATCTTAAGATTCGAATCTTTTTGTTCCTTATAAGTAAATTTTCAGGAATAGATTTCCTTGAAACATCTCCACGACATATTGATATTGGAAAATTTAATGTTTGTCTGCAAACTTCTGCGTCAAGATGCTTTGTGATGTTTTTACCTATGCTTTTTGTACTTTTTGTAGGTATTGATTATTATTGAAATTCAAGATTTTTCATAGGGTCCAATGAATGGTTGGGCAAGTTTCCTTAGTGATGAGGTAGAAAGGAGGGCCTGGTGGGGCAAACACCCCACCAGTACATATGTTAAGATGTGCCTTGGTGCCAACGAGTATACTGTACTGGTACAAGAAGTGTACTGTTACGGTACAAGCAGGCACCCCGATGTAGGGGGGCCGGGGGGCCATGGCCCCCCACTTTTTGCCAAAATATCATAAGAAGAAATGTTTCTTTGAAATCTAGTTTCTGTTCATAAGAAGAAATCTAGTTTCTGTGGGAAATAGCTTTGTTAGTAAGCATAATGAGCGATATCGTACCTTTGGAAAGTTTGCTAGAGACAATTTCAATGCGTAAATATAAGTAAAAATATTTTGAGTGGGGATACCTGTCGACAGATGCTTTTAGTTATGTTTTCTATGAAGTACTAGAATTCCTAAAGCACTTAAACAACTTTTGATGATTTTCAATCAAGAAAATGCAGGCCTAAATGTAAAGATCACGTCTTTACTTTGAAATTGGATTTGTGATTGTTAGCAAATGATTGATAAGAAGAGTAGCTGTGTAGCTTAAGCATGTAAACTTTTTTATTACTCTGTTAACTATGTATTCCAGCGCTTTTGGTTCTATTAAGGTTTTATAATAATTACTACAGTGCCATTGTTTAATAACTATTACAGTTTTATAATTGCCTTAGAAAAATAACATTAGATAGCGTGTATGTAGCAAGATTATTGTGTTCGCAGAAATTTATTCTATTTTTATCCTACTTATCACTTGGTTCAGACTTATAATCGCCCTATTTCAAAACAAAATACCCCCTAAGAGTACCATCGGACATGCTCCCCTATTTGGAAATTTTGGCCCCCCACTATCAAAATCGCATCGGGGTGCCTGACAAGAGTTGCTACGCTTTTTAGCAGATACAGACAGTCTTCTGATAGCGAGAGCAAGAAGTATCACCGAGCAGTGTAAATGGTAGCCTGATCCTTAACACCTCCTGGTACGTTACGGAAGTTGCTTCGGTACAGTGTAAACGGGGTTGGCGGAGCTTTTGTATTTTTGTATTTGTAGTTTTGTTAAGTCAGTGAGACCAGGTTGATGGATCAGTTTTCCCTTCTCCATATAAATTTCATTGATGAAAACAAGCTATTTTCTGTTAGGGGCGATTCCTGACATTCTAAAGGGTGTGATCCTAAAACAGTTTGCTTGGGGCAAGCTCCCAGACCCTCTATTTCTCTGCAACACACCCATGTCCTACTATCAATTCATGTTTAGAGTCGCTCTAAAACAGCGCCAAATTCTGAGTAGATAACACAGGTAGCCCAAATTTGCTTTGAAAATATTAAATGTATATACGATGTCAAAGACGACTGAAAATGCATAAAAATATTTTGAAGGCTAAACTTTGTTTCGGGTTTCAGTCTAAGGACACAGGGTGTCCAGACACAAAACTTTAGGAAAAAGAACCGAAGTCATCTCGCGATGCCCAAAGATGACAGTGCCATCAAGCAGTTTCATGATGTCCTCATCCCAGAGATTGATCAAAAATAGCAAAACAAATTGTATTGACTTACAAAGCAAGGTTCAGTTAAAAAAGCTATTTGGCTGCCTGAAGAAATGCTTCTGCAGAACCACAAAACACAATCCAGAGCGCCCCTATCAAGAATACCCTCAATGAAATTTTCATTGTACAGACACCAAAGTGTTGGGCGATCTTGTACAGCCTCCGCAATGAAAAACACTAGTTACACCTCCGCTGTGAAAAACACTAGTTACGCCCCAGAGTGAAAAAAGTTGTTGGCCCTCTGACACAATTCAAGTTTCTCATGTACCCCCTGGTAAAAATTAGCTGGCCACCCCTGACTTAGCACATGTCTGCTTCACTGATTGGTTGTCCCCGAAATGGACATGGTTTTTACAAATACTGTTCTATTGTTTTGTCTCTTTCATTTACAAACACACCTTTAAAGCTCGGCGGAGAGGTAGAAGCTGCACGACACGATGGAGAACGACTACCCTTACCACCTCTACGGAAACAATAATAATGAAAATGTAAATATACTTGACCGTGGAACCCAAGAGACGGACAACACTAAAGAAAATTCTTATGTTCGTAGTTTTTGTGCAAACTTATCACAATGTGTTATGGTCAGTTTTACGTCAACAGTCCTATCCGGTGTTGCAGTAGGACTGGTTGTTACAGTTCTTTGGTGGATTGAATTTAATGTTCGAGGTCATTGCTTTGCAGAATGGGATAAAATTCCTTCTCGAGTAAGACGCCGGAAACTAATCGTGGAAATTGTTGAGGCAATTATTCTGATGTTTTGGCCATTGCTTTGTATCACCCCAGTGATATCATGGTCAACAGCCAGAGAATTGAATTTACCTTCCTTTTGTATAATTGCTGGACTCTTGGAATCACTTTGCCACTCGCTGTTGTATATTTTCGGATATTATGATTCGCGATTGAGGTCTTATATTGGTAATGTACTTTTTTTGTCTGTGCTATTTTACATCTGTTCCAAAGTTGCAAGAATGTACATCCGAAAGCGAGGTATTAATACAAATGTCATCGTTCTTACGTTGAAGCTTGGTCTGCAGTTCATACTTGGGTTTTTGCTGAGTTTGTTGTTTAATTACATATTCATTGGGTTATACAACAAAGCGAGTGAATTTCACAAGTTTCTGCTG
>WIPJ01004505.1:107372-154099 GCA_018155075.1 Cassiopea andromeda | reverse complement strand
GTTACAAATTACTTCAGAATTATCCACTTCTGGGCCCATAACCTGTTAAAATTAGCAATAATCTCCCTCTGCACAGCAACGAAGAGATAAACCAAAAGAAATAACTCCAATTGCTTTTTGTCAAATGTAAACGTGAGAATCAAAACAGCAAGCCTTACAGAAAAACCAGACACTCAAGTTGAAAAACCAGACAGATAAAACAAAAAAAAACACTCCCTAAAAGATCAAGTTCTAGACAACAAAACAGTAAAGTCAGACAACAATTGATGTCAATCAAATGTTGTCAAAGTCCATTCTCAAAGAGCGCTGCTTACTTTCATTGGTATTCAACAATTGCATGGGGTGTTAGGATCAGCTTTTGGCTCAGTTTTGACCCTATGTCATTTGAATCTCTGACAAGGTTCTTTTCTATTGAAAGCAGAGCCAAAACATTAAGTCTATCTTGTTTCTCAAGAAAGGTTCAACTCTCTTTAGCAGTGTGGCTGGTATTATTTTTTCTTGGAAGGTGGGGGCAAATGTCCAAAAGTTGGGCATGGCCCAAATATTTTGGCAACCCACATTCTAAATATTGTCATTTTTCTGACCTATAGTAGACAAAAAGGTAGGGAAGAGGGGCATATTGAAATCTTCTTGTCTCCTTAAGCATTCATTCTGAGGGTTGTGATAAGTAAAAAATTAAAATCTATGCATCTTTCATGATAATACTTTAAAGAGACTACTGTTAATGCAAGCAGTTGTAGGAAGTATCAAAGCTTTTTTACCAATGCTTTGATTTTCTTTCAATTTTAGAGGTCCATGATCCAGTAAATGAGGGACTTAGCCTTGATATTTCTAAGTTGTGAGAAACATCAATTACATTTTGGTTGAGGCCTGATCTAAAGCAGTATTGGCTAAAATACTGCATATGTTTTCAGATATAGGACTTCCTAATCTAACTTTTTACTCTCAAAGGACTAAAAAGATCCTGTTCATTCAAAAGATTCAGTGGACTTCTGATGATGACTCTTAGCAACAGTCCAGTCTAAGAGAAATCACAAGTTAGACTGGATTTTACAAGCTAAGGATGTGAAAGGAATCATTCTCAAAAGGTGGCTGAACTAAGATATCCAGTGAATTCAACCCTGAGAAATATTGTGATAATAAACCATCAAAACTCCAACATCACAGATATTTCCTCTCAATGGTTTCAAACATAAATTAAGAATGCTATCCAAATGGCTAACCAATTTGGTGGATATAGATTTTGCATCATCTTGTAACTTGATGCAGACAAACTGAAACCTTTCAATCTTCCAGTCAAAAATAATTCCTGAACACTAAAATATTCTGCAAATGATGCGATAAATGAAATGTTTCAACTGCAATTAGTCCCAAACAAAATTTGAGTTATGAAATCAAGCGATGCACCTAAATTACAGACTTCGCCATGAATTGCTGAGTACTGCCATCTAAAAAGCACCATAGAACTTGATGTAGTCGATTACGATTGATGGCTTATGGAAACTGTCTCAATATAAGATCCTGTTGCAAGACCAGGCTATTAGAGCCTAGATGCTTCTTCTCCAATACTCCTTTTAATGACACAGGTGAAGAACTCTAACTACCTTCAACAACTCAGTTTGCAGTATTGACCAGTGAGTTCAGTGATCAGCAAATATTGCTGAAGATTGCGAGTAGTTTGATTAAGATCTTTTGCGCTAGTATGCGTTAGAGAAATTCCCTTGTATGTTATTTACATTTCAGAGCTGTTGTGGTCGTTGTTGTTGTTGTTCTGGAGAGGGCAAAGTAGTTCTTGCCAAAATTTTTGTCAATTTCAGCCAATCGGATACTTCTTTTTTCGGTATTAGGCTTTTGATCCTTACTATTGCGCATGTTAGATAGCCAATTCCAAGGGCAGAATCTACAATACTCGCTAAAATGTCCGGGGACATTGTATTGTGTTAATCTGGACGGAGCATTCACCCCCTCCTCCCCCTAAACAATGTTAGTTAATGGGAGAAGTACATACTGTAACGGAAAAATTTTTCGTGCACAATAACGCCAAGTGTCTTAGGAACAGACCAGCATTGTTTTAGGGGGAAGGGGGTGCATAAAGGCGTGATGGTTGAAATTCTGAGAAAGCTATAGGTTTTTATAATTTTTTGAAAATGTCCCAGGGACTTTTGGCAAGTATTGTAGCTTACCCAGAAAATAACCTCATTTTTTAAATGCTTACGTACGAGGCTCAAGTCAAGAAAATGAGAAGTAATCGAATCTCGCGCCCTGTAATGCCTGGTGGAACATGCTAGGATATAACATTTTTCTCACTGTTATAACTTAATCGTACAGTTTTGCTTTCGATTTATTTTTCGCTGGGGGGCATTGCCCATAATGCACATTAGCACGAGCCGCCACTGGTAGCTGTCATTACTATTTTGACCAAGAGCCTTCCCAGGTCACAGATACAGACACGAGCCAGACACGTGTCAACTCGCCCATGTGATCAGACCCTAGACTGATCACTGTTTCTGTTCTTTAGAAGAAAAGAACATTTCACTGACAAAACTTGCTTGTTACCGAAAGAGAAACCATTACATAGGTTTTGATTCCAATAATCACTCAAGTGCTCCTCGAAGCATGGCAGTGCTATGGTAACTCTGATTAATCTTCCACAAAAAGGGATTGTTTTTACAGTCATCGTTCTATTCCTATCCATCTCTAACTCGTAAACACATCTTCAAAGCTCGTCGAAGTGGTAGAAGTTGTATGACGCGATGGAAAACGGCTTCTGTTACTACCGTTACAGAAATGGCGGTGAAGAAAATGCAGCTACAATCGATGACAGTGCCCCAGAGACAGAACAAAATATAGAATACCCTCAAGTTCGAAGTTTTTTTACAAACTTATCGCAATGTATTATGGTCAGTTTTACGTCAACAGTCCTATCTGGTATTTTAGTAGGACTAGTAGCTACAGTACTTTGGTGGGTCGAATTTAACGTTCGAGCTCATTGCTTTGCTGAATGGGATAAAATTCCTTCTCGAGTACAACACCAGAAACTCATCGTAGAAATTGCCGAGGCACTAATTCTGATGTTTTGGCCATTGCTTTGTATCATCCCTGTGATATCATGGTCAACGGCCAGAGAATTGAATTTACCTTCCTATTGTATAATTGCTGGACTCTTGGAATCACTTTGCCACTCGCTGTTGTATATTTTTGGATATTATGATTCGCGATTGAAGTCTTATATTGGTAATGTACTTTTTTTGTCTGTGCTATTTTACATCAGTTACAAAGTTGCAAGAATGTACATCCGAAAGCGAGGTATTAATACAAATGTCGTCATTCTCACGTTGAAGCTTGGTCTGCAGTTCATACTTGGGTGTTTGGTGGGTTTTTTGTTTAATTACATATTCATTGGGTTATACAACAAGGCGAGTGAATTTCACAAGTTTCTGCTGACATGCGTCCTGATTTTCGTATTCTTCTTACCAAAGCTGGTCCTGACCTGTAGCATTACCAATGCAAACGACATCTACACACCAGGACAAGGTATACATTTTGCTGTTTCCTATCTAACTTGCAGAACTGTCATTGCCAGATTGGCGCAATCCAAGATTGAGAAATTGCCTTACTTTGTCGGACTTAGTGTAGTGCACGGAGTCTTCAACATCATAGATAAGCTTATGATACCTCTGAGAGATAAGATCTGCCGCATTATCTTTAAAAGAGAAGCTTCAGAAGCAAGAGAACTGTATGTTCGCCATTATATTGCAAACCAAAGCCTAGTTTCTATCATAACAGAGACGACATCGATAATCTTGAACTGCTCGGTTATTTATATACTGTATCATTATTATGAAGGTGACGGAGAAGTCAATATCAAGTATGAAGGTAACACTCCTTTTAACGATTGGATCGAGAGAGTTACGACGGCTGTTTCCATTGAGTTTGTAATGAATGTGGTGGCATTGATGGTTCAAATATACTTGAGAATTCCTGTTGTAAGTACATGGAAAGAGAAGTGGAGGTTCATTTTGGTTGTTCATGTAATTCAGATGTTTTTCTTTGTTGTCTACTTCAGCGAGTACTTGAACGATATGTTGATCAAAAAGTACGGTGGAAATACAAAAATGGCCTGCATTGGATTCTTCAATAGGATATAGAAAGTCTGAGTAGCGCAGGGATTGATGTAGACAGTGTAGTGATTTGTTAGAAACAATATGAAATTGATTTTTCGATTTCATTCTAATGTAGTAATATCCGATTGAAATACGTCGGTCCTCTTTGAACGCCTGTTGAATACATTCGTTTTTTTCAATAAGAAACAAACTCACTGGCTTCAGCCCCCTTTTTTCTTAATATTTCGTCTAATCGATCCTTGAATGAGATGTTTCTTGAAATAATTGGACTTCCAATGATAGTAGCAAATTTGTTATTATCAGTGGATTCCCAGATTAAGCGACTGTGATGCAAGAAAAAGGATGTCCAAGTTTGGTTTAGTATGTGTTGGGTGTTGTTTTTATGTCTTTTCTAATTTGATTAGAAAGTTTCTTGTAAAAACAGTTTTCTCGAGTTGTTATCTGAAACTCAGCCTGCCAATGTTTCTTAAATGTTTCTTAATTTTTGCGTAGTTTCAGCCTCATGGTTCTTGTAGAACTTTTTGTTATAAAACACGTACGTCGGCTATAAGTAGTAAATGGATCATCCATTTGCCAAAATAACTAGGTGTACTCGAGAGAATATGTGAGCACGAGTCGAAGTAGCTCTGCTTTCATTCACCTCACTTGTTGGCGGAATGTTATTAGCGGCAATCCATGTCAAACATAGCTGCTTTGCTCCGGGTGCTGAAAATAGAATCCTTATAAGGTCATCGCTGGACAGAGTTTTTATATTAAGGCCCTTTTTGCACCTAGGATTGCATTCACCTTCAAGCAGTATGGAAAGAAAATGATATGCACCGGACAGGAAAGTGTTGCACAAAATTGGTGCACATTAGTTATTGATCATTTGGCGCACACTGTTATTAACTGCATACGTTATATTTTAGTAATTGAAATTCGATGCACAATAAGGTTCAAAATTTCTCCTGTCAGGTGCACAAAAATATTGTTTTCCCATACTAGAATTTCAACGATTCATTGAAAGGTTTTGCGTTACTTGTTACTGTTGTTGTTGTTGCTGTGTTCGATTGATGTTATCGACATACATTATGACTTTATGGCACTAGTATTCTGCTAAGGATTCTTCTAAGAGTGTATTCGTTATGGGGATAATTTAGTAGACTTCATTGATTCGAAAAGTAGTCAGAGAGGAATCAATTATTGAGATGCCCTGATACCAGGGTCGCTGAGAAGGGGGCAGGAGAGGCAAATTGCCTTACGGCCTCCAGGTCCAACAGTGTTCATGCTGAACGTGGAAAACCTGGAAAATAGGCCATTTTTGCGAAACGTCAGGGAAAACCTGTAATGGTCAGGGAATTTTATATATTTTTTGTCCAAGTCAAGGAATGTCAGGGAAACAAATTATTTAGTCGGCATTTTCGTAACTATTCGTATGGTTGTTTGCAAAGTCGCTGACCCTAGTGTTGTCAGTAGATGTGAACTTTATTATTTAGCATTATGAAATAGCAAGTATATGTGTATTACCTATTGATTTGGCTTCATTTTCTTTAATTCTTTTTCTAAATATTCACATATTTGAGGTCAGGTAAAAAGTGGGTATTTTTGAATACCATTCAGGTAAAAGTCAGGGAATAGTCAGGGAATTTAGGTTCACGCATTGGGTATGAACCCTGTCCAAAGGGCCTCATGGTACCCAGCACTTACCCCGAGGTCTCCTTCCTGACGCCACCAATGGCATCCGGTGGACCTCAAACCCAAGACCATGTTGGTCTTAAATACTTCAGTTATATTGTAGCCTATTTCAATTTTGACTTACGTATGCTGGTAGGAGTTAATGTGTAAACATTAAAGAAATGAATTGAAATTTAAAAACATAGTTGTAGCTGGCACAGGCTACCTGCAAAGTTCGAAGCTGCCTGTGGGAAGTGCTATTGGCGCCCGGGTCTTTGTCGGACCCTGCTCATAGTCAGTTTGAAGTTATGTTCTTATTACTTGTGAGCTTTTATTAGTTATGTAAGTTCTTGAAGCAAGGTTAGAGGAAAGAAATAGTACACTAGGCCTCATATGGTAAGAAGCAATGTGAAATTTGGAAATTGGTAACTTTGTCAGCCAACTGTTTTCAGAAGTTGAAATAACTCACTGTAGTTATAGTTATAAGTCACGTTACTTAATATAGTTAGTCATTAGTCTTAAGTTTTGGAACGAATTATTCATTCTGCACCCCCTCCAAGGCCCCGTTTACGCTGCTACGGGCCAATTCTTTGTTCGGACCAAATAGTAATCCCTAGCAGTGTAGACGGGCCTAGAAAGTGCCACTTGTATGTAATCTGGACCACTATTGGTCCTGTTCCTAAAAGGACCAAAAGTGGTACCACAAACCGCACCGATTTTTGTACGGACTGCTAGGAGGAACGTAGACGGAAGGCAGAGCCGCACCACTTCTGCGGATCAGCAAGTGATCCGTAGCAGTGTAGATGGGGTCTAAAACTTCAACCCCATCCCCTTGTACGCAAAATATGTTTCATCTCTACCATATCTTTCGAATATTTTCCAGTGGATGGAGCAAAAGTCATACAACTTGAAAATTTATGTTTACTAATTAGTATTGTAGGAACTGATATAGTTCTGAAATCTAAAACGGTAGAAAATGAGAATGTAAAAGGTACTGTTTTAAAGCAATTTTAACAAAAAGAAGCTAAGGTGCACCAAATCCAGCTCGATAATTGAGATTTTTCTATGAGAAAATTGTTACTGCCAATTTTATTTTCGACTCACGTACTAGACCAAGGATGACCAACTAGTGAGAAGCTAAGAGCCACATCCTTTACAGCGCAGGGGCGTTAAAATTGGGGATGCTGGGGGCACTGGCCCTCCACTTTTTGCACAAAGTAGTATTTGTCACTAATTTTTACACTTAACTGCAGAATATAATAATATAAAAGACTATATTCTATTGTTCGTATTCCAAAAGCATTGAAAGTGATGCTTTTCCTCAATCTTGGTGACCAGGATCTTAGAAGCCACACACACTTCAATATGAGTATAAGCCTGGCCGCTGAGAGGGGACAGAGGGCAAATTTCCCCAGAGCTTCAATGTCCAAGGGGCCTCATAATGCTCAATGCTTCAAAGTCTGGGGGTCTCATAAAGTAAGCCGGTATTAGGTGTTCAAAGATAATTTCTAGATGCTGGAAAGTTTTTGCTCGCTTAGCTCGCGGAGGGTCTCGTCTTTGTCTTTTGCCTCGGGGCCTTCTCAATTCTCTCGGCGACCCTGATTATAAGAGCCGCATGAAACCAAGCATGAAGCCGCATGTGGCCTTCACATTTTCTCACTTTGTGGATTAGGCTACTACTGTAATCTTTTACAATGACGTGAGGAGTAGGGAGGAAAAATCAATCTTGCCCTGATATTGCTAAATCTAAGGCGCATTTTCTCAGTTACTGTGGTACTTATAACATATAGCTATGGAACGACCCTTATAAGTAAGACTAGGCCTCAAGTTATTGTATGTGGCATATATTTTCTTGTATATAAAAGATTTGATTCTACTGTTGGCAATGCAGAGTCAAAATACCAAGCAAGAGAGCTCCCCGTGTGTTGCTTCTTCACAAATCAAAGCTATTTGTGTGTATAGTTGCCTGTAAGTAGTGGTTATTTTCTGAATGAGGGGCAGTGAAACTTAAGATCCTGGCCATCTGATTGGCTAAGAGCCAAGAAGTTTCCCCAATTGGGGAGCTCGCCAACAACCTATCAAGATTTGTCCACTATACTACCACGCCCGTCACTTCTGTAATAAGGCTAGGCCGGTCAAAAAATTAAGAAACTCCAGTACTTTTTTCAAGAAAATTAAGAAACTTTGCATTACCAATTTGTCTAAAACAGAATACACTGACTTGCTTCCACTTGATAATCTGTACGACTTTTGCTTGAAAAAGACTGTAACTTGTTATTTTGATTGCTTGGGCATTTTTCGTGACGTTAGGCGGTTACATCCACCCAGAAATGTTCGAATTGCAAACAATACAGCCAGTTTTGGTCTCGAAGATAAGAGTAGGGGCGTGAGTAGATTGCAAAGCAAAATTGTTAGCAGAATTTGCAACTAATGATTGTGAAAAAATGATCGCAAACCGGCGCTAGGCTACATGGTTCTACATTTCATTCCTTCTTTGATTGAACCGTGTAGCCTAGCATAGGTTTGCGATCATTTTTTCACTATGAGCTCGCAAATTTGCTAACAATTTTGCTTTGCAATCCAGCCACACCCCTCAGGGGGTCACGTGGTCCTTCACAGCAACATATGATGTCATCAATCCATGCATGCAAGTGGGAGCACTTCTTGTTTTTTCAAGGCTAAGTTGCAGATTATGCCCGTGTTGAGCGGGCATTTGGAATAGCTAATTTACTACTAGAATGCTAAATTTTGCAACTGTAAAAAGAGCCGCGAAGACCAATTCTGAAAAGCAGGATTTCTATTCTAAGTTCGTGCTTACACGTTTTTTTTATAAGAAAACCAGCTTTTGTATAAGCCTCAATTTTCTTAACTCTCCCCGGAAGTGAGCATGAAATTTTCTTAAATTTTTCTTAACTTTTAAGTGAAATAAACACGCAAAAATGGACTAAACTTTCGTTTTTAATCTTGTATACTCGAAGTTGAATTCCATCTGTAATGCTTTGACTGTCATAATGATGAAATATCGATTTTTGGCCAGTTAAAAACACTTAATTTTGAAAATTGAGCCTCGTAATTTTCTTAAGATTTTTTTTAAGATTTTGGCCATTTGAGCCTGATTTTCTTATAAACTTTTTTCTTGTTAAAAAATGTGTATATGAGGAAAAAGTTGCCTCATCAAGCCGATATATGGCAGTCAAAATTAACCTCACCTAGTTGATACTACTTGCGATACACGTTCTTTTATAAGAAAATCATTATTTTGCCTGAGCCTCAATTTTCTTAACTTTTTCCGAAAATGAGCCTCAGATTTTCTCAAGTTTTTCTTAACTTTTGCCGAAATAAACTGGCTAGAATGGTATACACTTTTGTTAATAATATTGTATACTTGAATTTGAATTCCATCTTTAACATTTTGAATACAATAACGACGAAATTACCTATTTTTGGCCTATAGAAGCACTTAATTTTGGAAATTGAGCCTCGTGATTTTCTTACTATGTTCTTAAGATTTTGACGATTTGAGCCTCATTTTCTTATAAACTTTTTTCTTATAAAAAAACGTGTACATATAAACGTATAATAAAAATTGCATTAGTTTGCAATTAGGTGCCGTTTTCTCAGTTCGAAAAATAACTTCGAATACCGAGGCTGCTTTCTCCACATACACTTTTTTATAAGGACCAGTAGAATTATAAACAAAGTTTATAAACAATGATAAATAACAATGTTAGCGCAGTATTTAAGTTTTCAAGGGGCAATGAAATCGTGAAATTCAAAAGGAGAAGTGACAAGACTTCCAATTCTCCTCAGGCAGGCAAGGAAATGACATTTCATGTCCATATGTTAGTGGAAAGCTTATGCATTGTTGTCCAGACATACATTTTTGGATATTGATTCAACCTCAGGCTTAATCTTAATTTGTTATTGATTTTCCATCCAATTATAAAGGAGCGTAAACGGAGCCTAAGAAAAGAAGCGATATGACGATAAATCAGGGATGGGCGGGGAATAACCTAAAGCTTAAGTATACGGTTTTGCGAACTAATTGATTGGGGAAAAACCATACAATCTTTGTTTATAAGAACAATTGGTATGATAAAAGGAGCCTGAAATGTGATGGAGAATTCAGAACAAATTAAGAACGAGACTGAGGCTAAAGTACTGCCATGAAATGTATTTGAACTAAATGCATAAGTTTTCTATTAACATATAGGCATAAAATGTCCTTTTCTTGCTAGCCTGGGGAAAATTGACAGCTTTTTCACTTCTTCTCTTTGAATTTTTGCGAATCAGTTACTCCTACCGAAACTAGATACTGTGCTAACATCGTCTATTTATCTAATGCACGTACGAAATTAAATTGATTTGTGGTGACGTCATTTTTGATCATTTGAAGACAGTAGACTTGCTAGTATGTATTTTTCACCCGGTTCCAAACGCTTGGAACAAGATTCAAATACAATGATTCTATAGTAAGTCAGAATTCTCGCACATTACTTTCAAACCCATCTTAACTTTGTCTGTAATGGCTATTCAAAGGTAGCACATTCCTTTTGATCCGACATCGTATAGTCCGGGTTTTCGGATAATCCGGACTTCTTCGCTATTCCTGGTATTTTCTGTAGTACGTTAGACTGCTTATTACGGATCTTTGGAAAGGCTAGCCCTGCTTTTTCTGGATATTTTCATCAATTATTAATTTTCAAAATGTTCGATTTTGTCAAAATATAATAGCTTTAACACGAAAAATCCTTTTCTCAGATAAAGGGACAGATGATGTCATATTTAGCGGTTTTCTCAATAACTGTTCATTTCTTTAGTTGACAGTCGTTTTCTTGGAAGCGTTTGTCGATAAAATTCTGTCAAACGTCCCTTTCATTGACTTAAAGAATCACACATAGAGATATCCTTATTACAAGACCGCAAATTTAATCACTCTAACTAGTTAGCTTTGTCCACTGCAATATCATTCATGAATCCAAACAAAGGCATATACGTGATCAAAAGCTCTGGATTTGCCTGCCAGATCCAGGGGGTTCTTTAAATGATCCTCTACTATGAACACAATCTGTTTGAGTTTGTAGACTAGTTGACCAGCTTGTAGCTCGGCTCTGACTCGTCAAAAGTTCAGTATTGCATGGGGTGTTAGGATCATCTTTTGGCTCAGTTGTGACCCTATGTCATTTGAATCTCTGACAAGGTTCTTTTCTATTGAAAGCAGAGCCAAAACATTAAGTCTATCTTGTTTCTCAAGAAAGGTTCAACTCTCTTTAGCAGTGGTGGGGGCAAATGTCCAAAAGTTGGGCATGGCCCAAATATTTTGGCAACCCACATTCTAAATATTGTCATTTTTCTGACCTATAGTAAACAAAAAGGTAGGGAAGAGGGGCATATTGAAATCTTCTTGTCTCCTTAAGCATTCATTCTGAGGGTTGTGATAAGTAAAAAATTAAAACCTATGCATCTTTCATGATAATACTTTAAAGAGACTACTGTTAATGCAAGCAGTTGTAGGAAGTATCAAAGCTTTTTTACCAATGCTTTGATTTTCTTTCAATTTTAGAGGTCCTTGTTCCAGTAAATGAGGAACTTAGCCTTGATATTTCTAAGTTGTGAGAAGCATCAATTACGTTTTGGTTGAGGCCTGATCTAAAGCAGTATTGGCTAAAATACTGCATATGTTTTCAGACATAGGACTTCCCAATGTAACTTTTCACTCTCAAAGGACTAGAAAGATCCTGTTCATTCAAAAGATTTCAGTGGACTTGTGATGATGACTCTTAGCAACAGTCCAGTCTAAGAGAAATCACCAGTTAGACTGGATTTTACAAGCTAAGGATGTGAAAAGAATCACTCTGAAAAGGTGGCTGAACTAAGATATCCAGTGAATGCAACCCTGAGAAATATTGTGATAATATACCATCAAAACTACAATATCACAGATATTTCCTCTCAATGGTTTCAAACATAAATTAAGAATGCTATCCAAATGGCTAACCAATTTGGTGGATATAGATTTTTTGCGCTAGTATGCTCGGAGAGAACGTCCCTTGTATGTTGTTTACATTTCAGAGCTGTTGTGGTCGTTGTTGTTGTTGTACTAGAGAGGTCAAACTAGTTCTTGCCAAAATTTTGTCAATTTCAGCCAATCGTATACTTCTTTTTCGGCACTGAGCTTTTGATCCTTGCTATTGCGCATGTCAGATAGCCAATTCCAAGGGCAGAATCTAGTTTGCCCAGAAAGTGACACCATTTTTTAAATGTTTACGAACGAGGCTCAAGTCAACAAAGTTAGAAGTAATCGAATTTCGCGCCCTTTAATGCCTGGTGAAACATACTAGGATATATCATTTTACATTGTTCTCATTGTTATAACTTAATCGCACAGTTTTGCTTTCGATTTATTTTTCGCTGGGGGGCATTGCCCATAATGCACATTAGCACGAGCCACCACTGGTAGCTGTCATTACTAATTTGACCAAGAGCCGTCCCAGGTCACAGATACAGACACGACCCAGACTCGTGTCAACTCGCCCATGTGATCAAACTCTGGACTGATTACTGTTTCTGTTCTTTAGAAGAAAAGAACATTTCACTGACAAAACTTGCTTGTTACCGAAAGAGAAACCATTACATAGGTTTTGATTCCAATAATCACTCAAGTGCTCCTCGAAACATGGCAGTGCTATGGTAACTCTGATTAATCTTCCACAAAAAGGGATTGTTTTTACAATCATCGTTCTATTCTTATCCATCTCTAACTCATAAACACATCTTCAAAGCTCGTCGAAGTGGTACAAGTTGTATGACGCGATGGAAAACGGCTTCTGTTACTACCGTTACAGAAATGGCGGTGAAGAAAATGCAGCTACAATCGATGACAGTGCCCCAGAGACAGAACAAAATATAGAATACCCTCAAGTTCGAAGTCTTTGTACAAACTTATCGCAATGTATTATGGTCAGTTTTACGTCAACAGTCCTATCTGGTATTTTAGTAGGACTGGTAGCTACAGTACTTTGGTGGGTTGAATTTAATGTTCGAGCTCATTGCTTTGCTGAATGGGATAAAATTCCTTCTCGAGTACGACGCCAGAAACTAATCGTCGAAATTGTTGAGGCACTGATTCTGATGTTTTGGCCATTGCTTACCATCATCCCTGTGATATCACTGTCAACAGCCAGAGAATTGAATTTACTTTCCTTTTGTATAATTGCTGGACTCTTGGAATCACTTTGCCATTCGCTGTTGTATATTTTTGGATATTATGATTCACGATTGAAGTCTTATATTGGTAATGTACTTTTTTTGTCTGTGCTATTTTACATCTGTTCCAAAGTTGCAATAATGTACATCCGAAAGCGAGGTATAAATACAAATGTCATCGTTCTTACGTTGAAGCTTGGTCTGCAGTTCATACTTGGGTGTTTGGTGGGTTTTTTGCTTAATTACATATTCATTGGGTTATACAACAAGGCGAGTGAATTTCACAAGTTTCTGCTGACATGCGCCCTGATTTTCGTATTCTTCTTACCAAAGCTGGTCCTGACCTGTAGCATTACCAATGCAAACGACATCTACACACCTGGACAAGGTATAAATTTTGCTGTTGCCTATCTAACTTGCACAGCTGTAGGTGCCAGATTGGCGCAATCGAAGATTGAGAAATTGCCTTACTTTGTTGGACTCAGTGTAGTGCACGGAGTCTTCAACATCATAGATAAGCTTATGATACCTCTGAGAGATAAGATCTGCCGCATTATCTTTAAAAGAAGAGCTTCAGGAGCAAGAGAACTGTATGTTCGCCATTATATTGCAAACCAAAGCTTAATTTCTATCATAACAGAGACGACATCGATAATCTTGAACTGCTCGGTTATTTATATACTGTATCATTATTATGAAGGGGACGGAGAAGTCAATATCAAGTATGAAGGTAACACTCCTTTTAACGATTGGATCGAGAGAGTTACGATGGCTGTTTCCATTGAGTTTGTAATGAATGTGGTGGCATTGATGGTTCAAATATACTTGAGAATTCCTGTTGTAAGTACATGGAAGGAGAAGTGGAGATCCATTTTGGTTGTTCATGTAGTTCAGATGTTTTTCTTTGTTGTCTACTTCAGCGAGTACTTGAACGATATGTTGATCAAAAAGTACGGTGGAAATACAAAAATGGCCTGCATTGGATTCTTCAATAGGATATAGAAAGTCTGAGTAGCGCAGGGATTGATGTAGACAGTGTAGTGACTTCTTAGAAACAATGTGAAATTGATTTTTCGATTTCATTCTAATGTAGCAATATCCGATTGAAATACGTCGGTCCTCTTTGAGCGCCTGTTGAATACATTCGTTTTTTTCAATAAGAAACAAACTCACTGGCTTCAGCCCCCTTTTTGCTTAATATTTCGTCTAATCGATCCTTGAATTAGATGTTTCTTGAAATAATTGGACTTGCAATGATGGTAGCAAATTTGTTAATATCGGTGGATTCCCAGATTAGGCGACTGTGATGCAAGAAAAAGGATGTCCAAGTTTGGTTTAGTATGTGATGGGTGTTGTTTCTATGTTTTTTCTAACTTGATTAGAAATTTTCTTGTAAAAACAGTTTTCTCGAGTTGTTATCTGAAACTCAGCCTTCCAATATTTCTTAAATGTTTCTTAATTTTTGCGTATTTCCAGCCTCATGGTTCTAGTAGAACTTTTTGTTACAAAAACGCGTACGTCGGCTATAAGAAGTAAATGGGCCATCAATGTGCCAAAGTAACCAGGTGTACTCGAGAGAATTTGTGAGCACGAGTCGAAGTAACTCTGCTATCGCTCACCTCACTTGTTGGCGGAATATTATTAGCGGCAATCCATGTCAAACTTAGCTGCTTTACTCCGGGTGCTGAAAATAGAATCCTTATGAGGTCATCATATGACAGAGTTTTTATATTAAGGCCCTTTTTGCACCTAGGATTGCATTCACCTTCAAGCAATATGTGCACCGGACAGGAAGTGGTGCACAAAGTTGGTGTACATTAGTTATTGATCATTTGGCGCACACTGTTATTAACTGCATAAATTAATTTTTAGTAATTGAAATTAGATGCACAATAAGGTTCAAAATTTCTGCTGTCGGGCGCACAAAAATATTGTTTTCCCATGATGGGATGTCAATGCTTCATTGAAAGGTTTTGCGTTACTTGTTACTGTTGTTGTTGTTGTTGTTGTGTTCGATTGATGTTATCGACATACATTATGACTTTATGGCACTAGTATTCTGCTAAGGATTCTTCTAAGAGTGTATTCGTTATGAGGATAATTTAGTAGACTTCATTGATGCGAAAAGTAATCAGAGAGAAATCAATCATTGAGATGCCCTGATACCAGGGTCACCGAGAAGGGAGCAGGAGAGGCAAATTACCTTAGGGCCTCCAGGCCCAACAGTGTTCATACTGAACGTGAAAATCCTGGAACACCCGGAAACTAGGCCATTTTTACGAAAAGTCAGGGAAAACCTGGAATGGTCAAGGAATTTTCTATACTTTTTATCCAAGTCAGGGAAAAGTCAAGGAAACCAAATTATTTAGTCGGCATATCATTTTCGTAACTATTGGCATGGTTGTGTGCAAAGTCGTTGCTCTAATTGTTGTCAGTAGATCTGAACTTTATCATTTACCATTGTGAAATAGCAAGTATAGGTGTATTACCTATTAATTAGGCTTCATTTTCTTTACTTCAAACGCAAAAGTAGTTACGCCTATTGTTATTTCACATTATTGGAGTTTATGGAAGCAATACAAATGGATATTTTCTTTTTGTTAGTTTCTGCCATGGTTTCGCCGCTTTACTAGGTTGGTCGCGTGAAGTTTTATAGTGTTGTTTACTATAATCGTGTGGCCTATCTAGCGCAATATTCAACAGGTATGAACCCTGTCCAAGGGGCCTCATGGCACCCAGTGCTTCAAGGTCTGTGGGCCTCTTAACGTAAATCTGCAATAATACTCCTTAGTTAATTTCTAGGCCCTAAAAAATTTTCTGCTTGCTTCACTCGCAGGGTGCTCGTCTTTCTCTTACCTCGGGGCCCTCTGAATTCTCTTGGCGACCCTGCCTGATGCACTATTTTTACATAAGAACAATTTTATAAGAAAACGAGTCTCATACTTGATGGGAAACCGGGAACAACTTATTAATAAGCATTTTAGACAACGATGCATGCGCTTCCCAGTAACATATTGACATGAAATTTCATTTCCTTGTTACCCTGAGGAGAATTGATGGCTTTATCACTTCTTTGAAAATAAGTACGACGACAAAAGAGAACTTATTTTGAAAGGTATACAGAAGCAGTGCTTCGCATCATCCCACTTCTCGTCTATAATTTTCGTGAATTAGCTGCCGCTGGCGAAACAATTTGCGGTGTAAAACATCTTCTATATTTATAATTGTTTATATACTCCTGTCAAGGAAAGCGTTGATTTGCGAGAGAGACTACCTCAGATGCAGCATTTGACTAAGTGCTAATGGGCTCCCAATAAATCAAGTATTTTTCAAATATCCAAGTTGCCAGCACCCCATTGGTTTCAGAACAATTGAAGAGCAATTCGCCCTCAAAATTTTGGAATAATCAAGAACAGCCAGACTGCACCTCAATTTTACTGGCTCTTGTAAAAAAGAATGTATTACTAATGCGAAGTCGAATTATCTCAGTAACTATGGGAAGTATAACAGAAAGATTGGTTTGGACAAATAAAACTAAGCTTTAGGCCGCTATAGCCTTCTCTATTTCATATGTGGTCGGAGGGATGTGTCGATGGAGGACGTGGGGCAGTGATGATTTCTAAAAATTTTAACAAGGGGGGCTCTACGCACAACCACGCCATAGTTTGGGTGTGGCCCAGCTACAACCACGCCCATATTTCCAAAGATGGAAACATGATAATTTAGTTTAACACTGATATAGTATAGTCAACAATAAGAAATGCCTCAATAACCAAATAGTAGTGCACAGTTGATCATAGCACTTTGGAAGCAAGGCCAATAAACTCTGAAAAGCCAAGCCAATGCAAGAGTTTTTGGGGGGGCTGAGCCCCCCAACATGAGCAGAAATTTTAACAAGGAGGGCTCCGCCCCCCTGAGCCCCCCTAGAAATCACCCCTGACGTGGGGGCTTCGCATCCCCCCAATATTTTCAAATTTGCAAGAAAGTTGGTTGGAAAAGTTAGCCAGACAGCAAGAGGGTTGGCTACAGTATCTTCTGTGATCTTTATGTTAGTAACACTATAGTAATAATAGTTGGTCAATTGGTCAGAACGCCCCCCCCCCAACAGAAGGTGTCTCTGCACATCACTGTGTAGAGGATTGAAAGCTATCGCTGATTGGGAAAAGTAAAGTACCTAATGTCAGGTACCCATGTATTACTTTCTCACAGATCCAAGCTATGTTGGTGTATAGCTTTGGTTCAACCAAAGCTATACACATGAAAAACAATTACTAGTTGAACTAGTAATTGTTTTTCATGCAGAACTAGTACATTGAAGAATTCTTCAATTAGATGTATTTTCCTTCTTTACTTTACAATTCATCGTTTCCTTCAGTTGTTAATTGCGCTGGAGCCGTGGGGCTGGGGAGGCTGCAGCTCCCCCCATTTTTAATAGTGTATGATATCATAAAATTTATAGCATAACCTATCTAAGAGAAGATATATTTTGAAAACATCAAAATCCCATCAAAAAGAAGGTTTCTTGTCAACTAAGGTCGTATTTGTACAAAGTTTAAAAGCTCCACCCCTGGCCCCCACTGCCACACCCAATAGGAGTTTGTCACTCCTCCTCATCCCCCTCACTCAAAGACTTCCTCCGGCGTCCCTAGGTTTGCGTCACTATACTTAACAATACTTGCGTTACTCCTCCAAGTAGCACAAGGTAGTTTTTTTGTGCTTAGATTCAAGGAGTAATAGTCTTTAAAAGAGGTGGCTCAAAATTTTCGAATTGCATTCATTTGGTACTTTGTTAGTCCACTGCTACCCCCTTCTCAAGCAACTTCCATTTATTTTTCTGTATCTTCCTTGTCTTGGTTTTTACTTTAAGATTTTTTAGCTATGTTGTGTGTTTAGTTTTGTTTTGGAAATATGAAATACGGCTACGACTAACATTTATATGTTTGAATTCCTTTCTGCCTTCAGACTATACTACACAATGACTAGACATTCCTCTCTTTGCTCGATAGTCTAAATGTGGGTTTGAGTGTTTTATCAATATCTCAAGCACTAACGACTGTTGCTTTCAAAAGAATAAGTTGGCCTTATAAGCCTATTGAAGAATTTTTGGTCATTTAAGCCTCTTGAAATTGTGTAACAGCCTGGAGAATATTATGTTTTGTGTAAGTCTAATCCAATTTTCTCAATTGATAAATGCAGCAGAAAAGCAACAGAACCTCAAGTATTTGCTTAAAACTTATATAATTGTCTCAAATGGGAAAAACAGAACTATGTAATCATTGCTCGATAGTCTAAATGTGGGTTTGAGTGTTTTATCAACATCTCAAGCACTAACGACTTTTGCTTTCAAATGAATAATTATCTGGCCTTGTAAGCCCATTGAAGAATGTTTGGCCATTGAACTTGTTTAACAGCCTGGAGAATATCATATTGTAAGTCTAATCCAATTTTCTCAATTGATAAATGCAGCAGAAAAGCAACAGAGCCTCAAGTATTTGCTTTCGTTTAAACTTCGACTATCATTGTCTTCAATGGGAATAACAGAACTATGTGACGAAGCACATGGGTTATTCAATGCACGTATTCATAGTTATTTCTCAGAAAGGAGCCTGTACAACAGGTAGTCCAAACGGCAAGAAGGATGAGTCATAACTTTTACCAGTGTACACATAATTGGAAGAATGCAGGAAAATTTCAACCAAATGTCGCTAGTATCAAGACTGACACTAATGGATAGGAAAACCAAAGCGTCCTATCTTTTTGGTTACGTTTTGGTAGCTTGTTGGCATTAGACACTTTTGTGTTAGTTTTAACTGTAATGAAACACCTTCTTGTTGCTTTTTTCTGTTTTTAGGTCACTATCTACATTGTTTGCCTCGAAAATCAATGCACAACTGTCAATGTAGTTTAGTTTTCTCTTTCAAGGCTCAATCCAAAAATATCGATGACATTTTCAAAATAAATGTAATATTTTCATTCAACGCTACAGCTTTTCAAAATACACTCCAGTCCTGAATATAACAGGTGATAATAAACAGGTACAGGTCACTGTTTGTTACTGCTTTCGTTTGTTAGGCCAGTTTAGTACAATTTCTTAGACTACTTTTTGGTTTGCCTACTAAAGATTCCATTGGCATTCACAGACCGCATTTTCAAATGGCAGTTGATCAATGCTAGCGTGTCTTCTTTTTCTGGTGGGACGCAAAGCAGTAATATACCGATAAAAGCCGAGAGAATTGTGAATCAACAGACAGCTGTGACTGTACCTACAGCGTTGTGATTCAGAAGCTCTTGGAATGCGCTCTTTTTTATATAAACAAGGCTGAGCCAAATTGAGAATTAGGGTTTATCTTTCATCAATCTCAGACTAAAGAAATTACAGTATTTCAAAAGATTAGTATTTCGTAAACATGCAGAAAATATCACTTTCGTTATTGTAGTTCATATTTGATTTTAACTGAGCTGTATCTTTTGTGGCAAAACTCAGTGTTCTGTCCGTTATAGTTCTTAGATATATTAAACAATTGTCTCTTCGTTAGTTAACTGCCTCTTTGTCAAGCTTTTGCCCTTTCTGAAGACAGATCGGGAAATAGTTGCCATCTTGGTTCCATTGTTTACTTCGTTTACGTCACTGTGAAAAAGCATTCTTTGGCCTACTACACAATTTTACAGTAAATTTCCACGTCTTCCTATGAGCCTAGGTCAAGTAACTGCTTCAACTGTGGTGGTATGAAAGTTACATTTCATACAGTTCGGTCCTAGAAGTTTAAATAAAAAGTATTATTTAAGCAAATTCATTCTCAGTTTTCAAATCGAGGGAAAACGACTAAATTAACATCCTCTGAACTTCTAGGTGCGAAAAACTGAAAGCTTGTGGCAAAAAATATCTAGATAAGTCCTATACTTCTTTACTATTGTTACAGAAATCGTGGAAAACGAGATTGAAGTGATCAAGCTCTTTACACAAAGTTGCAAGATTTGTTGCCGCCCTCTTGAATTCGCAGAATTTCATGCCTAAAACAAAAACGGCTGGAAACACGTTCATCGCATTGAATTTCAAAAGTAAAAATATGAAAATGTAGAAAAGTTATTGAGCTATAAGAATATATTTTTAGACATTAAATCTATACTGTAGACTCTACAGTATAGATTTAATATCTAAAAATGTATTCTTATAGCTCAATGACATGACAAAACCCGCTGAAATCATACACAAATCACTATGTTGCAAAAAACATGCTTAGCAGAAAATTCGGAATTTTCTGCTCAGCGTGTTTTTTGCAACATAGTGATTTGTGTATGATTTCAGCGGGTTTTGTCACGTGACTGATCTCCCTACTATAAGCTATTGAGATTCGAAGTCACTGAAAACTAAGAAAGATTTTGAAATAATGCAAGACCCAAGCTTGATTTCGACCAAGAATTTTTCCATATTTTAGTATCTTATATATTACGTTTTGTAATGTAGATACCGCATTTGTTTTTTCCCTTTGTTCTTCTTTTTATGATGAAGTACCACATTAACAGACAATGTAATTTTTTCATTCAATATTCAAGTGAATTTGCGAACTTTGTTGATCAAGAATGTAAGAATATTTTGAAGCTCAAAATCAACGAAAGTTAAGAATTTCGAGGCTCAACGAAAAATTAGGTATCATTGTGAAAGTACAATTGTATCTTCTAGGAAAAGCGTTTCTTAACTTTTATCTCCAAAGTCAACATTTTATCTAGCATTATGTTTGTGACGTGGCTACAAAGTATATTTCTATTTTGTTATAGGATTTCTAGATTCTGGAAGAAGAGCACCTAACAGATTTCGACAAATCCACAATGATGTAATGTAGTGGCGTGAATTTCTCTGCACAACAGAATTTAAAGCTTGTTTGCGTAAAGTATATAGGCCTGCCATTGTAGATGTTCTTGTATTGCATGTTTGATGTGTAATCGTCTTTTCTAGTTTTTTTGCACAGCACCTTGTTACCGTTTGAAGTTGAGCTTTGCAAAAACGGACACTTGCTCATGTTTTAGAGTTTAATTTGTATTATAGTTTGACTTACTTTCAACTCATCGTCTGTACGAATCTGAAAATGAAATTTTAAAGAGAATTTGTACTTGTCCTCTGTTTTTGTCATATCGATCGAGTTTTGTAGAACGGCTTTAACCAACACGTAAACCCAAGAACTAATCGTGCTTTTTAGATGAATATAATGAATGAAAATATTGAGGCTGATATTCGCTGATCATTTAGGTATAATTTATTGGCCATGAGCTAGGATGCAATTTTTTCGAAATTGGTATCATCTTTCGGAGCTCTTCTCATCTACTTTCAGAGTATCTGTGGTAGCAAGTTCAAAACGTCAGGTTAAACCTCAAACACCAAGCGGAAATACATGGGTTTGAAATAGAGCATAAATCTACAATGATATGATCCTGTTCCTTTCCAGATCGAAATGTACAATGCTGGATATATCCTCCACAGCTTTTATCGATAACTGTTTACAGAAACATTGTATTTGTAACAATAAGAAATAACTGATAGTTCTAGCAACGAGTAGCAATTGGAAAAATGCCGATGTAGCATGGTATGGAATTGTTGAGTTGGGCCTTAGAAACTTATAATTGTGGTTAACTTTCATGGTGCTGAAGCTCTACAAGTCATCCCGTATGAAGCCCAATAAATTCCAAAGGCAACAACTTTTCAAGAAGAAAAAAATTTGATCAAAGGCAACAATGAAACAATGGATCATTGACAAATTCCAAAGGCAACAAAAATCAATCTCGAAGTTTGATGTTGGGTCTAATTTTATTTCAGGATTTGTACGGGTTTCGGAAAGTTTTGGAAAGTTATGGAAATTGATAATGCCATTTTTCAAGACCTTGAAAGGTTTGAAAAAGAGAGGTTTTTTCGAACGGCTGTAGAAAAGTTTTGGATTTTTGTTTGGAGAAATTCTAAAATATCCTACAATGGATCTAATTTAGTGTATTATTAAATTCCTTATATTTTTGTTCATTATGCTATCTATGATATAAAACATAGTCGGCCAAAAAGAAAATGAAATATAACACTGAAAATACAGTTTTTCTACTTTAATGGGGCTTCAAACTGTGAAGGAAAATGTGCTTCATGGGCTTGGAAGTTTGGTAAGTTGGTTTTGGAAATTTTTTGGAAATATTTTAAAAGTAATTCGTATGAAACCTGTATATTTGTTTCTAGACTAGCATAAAAGGTATGGAAAGGTTAGTGCTAGACAGTCAGCTTCAGAAAAGTTCAAGGATGCAGGAGAAGGGGCTGCGGGAGTGAGCATCCCGCCCGCCATTTATTTGGAGAAGCAAAGGATCAAAGCAATTTGACCAGACATGCCCTTATTTGAGTGCAAAGTTGTGCTTTCTAAACGCCAATTTGATGCAACAGAAAGCAATTAAGCTTTCTTTTGATAGGCAACGCTTGATTTGAAAATAAAATTATCTATATGGCTGTGAGACATATAGTCCCACAAAAAGGATTGTGATGAAGATTTCCGAAAGACCTATCTCGAAAGCCCTCAATTCTTGGGCTCGCTTCTTCGCCTATTGGGCTTGGAGCTCCTTTTGCTCCTGTTAGCTCATGTTTCCTGTTGTTGTTCCAACATCCTTGAATGAAGCTGAAATCAACAGTAATAGATATGGCCAGGCACGGATCCAGACCTGAATTCTGACCGGTTTACAAAACATAGAGGGATTGAGGGGGGCGATGCCTGGGGAAAGACCACGCCTTTTAGATTGTCAGAAAACGTGGGTAGCGCTCTTTACTAAAAAAATGATTATCCAACTAAGCTTCCACCAAACGTTTTCAAAACAAAACAAGGCTGTTTAAAGCAATGAAAATTAAAAAATAAATGGTAAATTTCTTCTCCAACTAATGGAATAGCATTATCTTTTATCCGTTTACTTTCATGCCTATCGAACCGTCATTTGATGTTTGACAATCACACTATTGCTGGAAAGTCGAATCACTTAAGTCTTAATCATTTAAGATATTTGTCATCATCATTCTCCTTGGATGCATTGCTGCAAAGTCGTCTATCATATTTTCCAAATCGAGAGGCAAATGCTTATGGACGTGCAGTGCAGCCAATCTATTTAATCGATCTTCTCCCAATGTACGACTTACGCCTTCTCAATGACGATATTGATCGCTCACATTCGCATGTTGTTACTGGAACGGTACCTAATAATCTTAAACAGCAATAGAGGTTTGGGAACATAGATTCATTGCAGCTTTTCAAAGTGCTGAGAATTTTGCCTGGAAGTACACCAACAAACGTTCTTGTCCAAAATGCTTCCCATAAATCCATCTCTGCAGCCAACTTTCTTGGTGAAGGAAGGTCATCCTCGTACTGCTCAAAAAACTTAGTAAACTCTAGCTTCCATGATCCTGCTCCATGATTGCCAATATGTTCAACCATGACTGAAGGGATGAGGTAAAAGTGTCATTCTCCTTGTTGAACCTCCTTTTCAATTCTGCAATGAGATAATCGACGAATTTTACGGTCACACACCTTCTATAGTATTCTTTCGGTGTATCAGCGGGCGTATTATCCCTTAGCAATTGACGAGCACAAATTCTTGGCTTAGATGGTAAAGCATTAAATTTTTCTCCCAATTTTACAGCTTCATTGTACCATTTGCTGTGATAGGCATCAATATCACATTTTAATTTATTTTCCAATGTATCAAAGATCAACTCGATTTCATCATAAGCCTTCAGCATATCCATATGTGAACTTTGTAGCTTACTGGTAGCCGAATAGGTGTAAGCTAAGACCTGATCAACTATTACCAATGTAATGATGAATTGAAAATTAGAGCAAGCTGTGAACAATCCAGCTGCATCTGTTCTTGATTGGTCGTTCCATGACCTGTCCGTGCTAATCTGCTCAAATGTTACCACAATTAGCTCATAAAGCTCCACAAATCGATCGAATGCTTTAAGGCGCTCAATCCATCTTGTTCTGCATGGATCGATAAGCTTGTTGGGCTTTCCTTTTGCAAGCTGTTCAATGTTAGCCTCAAGAGCCCCTTGTCGCTTAGGAGAGTTATTGAAGAAATCTTAACATTGCTCATCATATTCTGAATTTCCAGGTTGTCACACGAAGCTGTTATACATAGGTTAAGACAGTGAGAGGCACAATGAACAAATAAGGCTTTTGGAAACACGCGCTTTATCAATGCAGATGCGCCATTGCACTTTCCTGCCATATTGTCAGCACCATCATACCCCTGTCCGCGGCAGTCAAGTAAATCTAAGCCAAGCTGTCTTATCTCCTTTTTAAACAAATCTGCAATCTCGATGCCCGAAACTTCCTCTTTTCAATGGATGAACTGAACATAAAACGTGAACCGAAGAGAAAGAAGAACACTGGTTTTGATATATACAGTCCTATATAAATGTTAGAACAATAAAGTAGTCTCCAGGCTACAAGAGCCATTAGTTCCCAGACCTGAGTATTTGACACCCACTGTAGATTGTAAAATAATAGCAACTGTTTGGGCATTACTTCGAATGCAAATAATATTATTTTTCTGCTTTGAGCTTTTCAACACAAACGCAAACCAGCTAAAGGAAACAAATTATCGATCTACATATAACTATCTATACTTCTGATAGGTAAGTTAAAAGCGAATGTACATATCCGATTTTCTTAGCAGTTCAATAATTTTTAGGTGTTTTTGAGCTAACTGGGTTTGAAAATTGTGATCAGCAGGGTTACGATACAATCACGAAATTGAAATCAGAAGTATTAAAAAAGCAGTCTTTACCATATAGCAGCAGGTTTCGAGCTCATCCCTGAAGCCTGTATCCTCATCCTCTGCACTATGCCTTCATTCACAAATGCCTGTGCATGCCCGTCACCCCTCAGACCCCTAAATTCTCCACGCCTCCCTTTAATATCGGAAGCCCTTAAGATGCATTCGTACTATTCTTTTATTCGTTTAATCTCTCCTTCACCCTTTTCCTTAAGGGCACTGTGAAGTAGACAAAGATCTTCTATTTCTGAGTCAGTCATTTCTACCTTCTAGTAGTGCTCTCTCTTGTTCTGTTCGATGTCGATGGAAATCTACTTCCCTTGCAAGTCCCAGTTTACTTCCTTCAGAAAAGGTTTGGTTTACTTCCTAATCGACACAGGCTCTACCGGTTTACGGAAGTCTCTGGATCGGTTTACTCAGCCCTTATTGGTTGAGACATTACAAAGGACTGATGTCAAAACAATTGAAAACGTCACAGCTATTCTCGAGTGAATCACATGTGCAAAACGTTACGAACTAACTGATAGCAAATAAAGCCAAAACAGTGACGCTATGATTATGTCATCGATTGTTTTATTGCTTATTTATGTCGAATTGACACATGTCATGGCTAATAAGATGCATGGCCTTGTTCATCTGAAACTGGAATTAATTTTGACCAAAGTTGTTTTGATTTTCTGCAACATTGGAGAGATATTAAAAAACTTATCTTTGATTTGGAAACCTGACCGATGCATGGAAACCGGTGAAACCGGTCTGGATCCGCGCCTGAAGTATACTTATATAATTGCTATACATAATGATCTTATTTATAGCGAATGGGGAGGGGCCGCAAAATATTTTCTCCTCCCATAGGGTGCTGTGCAAACAATAATTGGGAAACATAGCGCTAAGCGAGAGTGTGGCATTGGGAAAACTGAACTCATTTTTGAGCTTCTTCAATTTGTTACTTTTTTGATTATATTCTATACTGTAGATGCCGAATTAACTGCTCTGCTCAGTACTGGTCTTGCATTGTTGTTGTGATGAAGTAAAGGGTTTGATGTTTTTCTTTTTATATTCAGGCCAATGTACGTCTTTGTTGCTCTTGAATTTAAGAATAATCTTTGGCTGATAATGAAAAACACGATGAAGGCTAAGCGAAATATTAGGTATTCTTTTTCAACAGTATGTTACTACAATCTGACAATAGAAAACGGACAATTGCTGATGGCAAATTATCATCATTTATCTTGCAATATGACACCCCTACCAATTATCTTAATTGTGGGGGGTTCATATTGCACTTTTTGAAATTTTACACCTCAGAACATTTTATAATGACTCCCCCCAATGTGATCATCATCACTATCAGCAAAATGTTCGCTGTCATTTTCATGAGTGAACTCATCATTGCCACAACCCTTATCAGGTAGAGCACTGCCTATCACTCCATCCAATTTTCGCTGACCAACGTCTGGTGGGATCATTGTTTCTTCTACTTCCTTCTGGGTTGTTGTGGTCTTCCCGGTAAGTCATTTTATTACACCTTATTTGATAAGAAAACCGTCTTTTTACCTGAGCCTCAATTTTCTTAACTTTTTCCCACAGTGAGCCTGAGATTTTCTTAAATTTTTCTTAGCTTTTTCTGAAATAAACTGGCTCAAATGGGTTTAACATTTGTTATTACCATTGTATACTTGAATTTGAATTCCATCTTTACTATGTTGAAGGCAATAATGACGAAATATCAATTTTTGACCAATAAAAACACTTACTTTTGGAAATTGAGCCTCGTGATTTTCTTAAGATTTTGAACATTTGATCCTCACTTTCTTATAAACGTTTTTCTTATAAAAAAACATGTAGCACCTCTCCACTGTATGAAAATCAAGAAAAATATCCACCCTTGCTTAAGTCTGCGGAGGAGCTTTTACTTTTTGTGAGCGGGAAACTGCTTTCAAACTACAAATAACAGCTGTGGAACCGACAGTTTTTGAAGTAAGAATGTTGAACACATAAGAATGCAGCGTCTTGAATTGTGCAGAAAAACATCTGGAAGGCTGTGGCATCGAAAGCTCATTCCAGATCCAGATAGTGGGTATGAGATATTATAGTTAATTTCCTTCAATTTTAGGCCATCAATGAGCTCCATGCAAATTCTCTGAGTAGGCCTAACACAAAGTTTTACGAATGCAAGTCCAATTGTTGCCAAACATATTGTACAATACTTTGTTTTTTATCATTAAGAATGATCTTTCTTCTTAGTGCAAGAGCCGTTAGCTCAGTTTTACTGTGCCCTTCAAAGTTGACGTAGATCGTACTAATGACCAATTGCTAAATATGAATCGCACAAGTTTTGCAAAAAGTCATTAGTAGCATGCATATGCAGGCGGATCGTATTATTATTTAGCGATCAAACCCACTTTACTAACAGCATGACTTACCACCAGGTCCTGTGGGATCCCCTCTCTTTTTAGCAAACCCACTCTTGTCAGGTTTTCCAGTATGGCCCTGCAAAATACTTGTTTGTCTTATATACGCCACTAAAAGTTGCACTTTAACTAGCCAGGAAACTATGCAGATGTTTGTTCGTAGATAATAATTTTTTTCATAAGTTGCCCTCATTTTGTGACTTTGTAGTATATTTATGATAATTTCCTTGATAGATGTCTCTTGAACATTTCAAACTCCTTGCCAAATGTTGTCTTCAAGCATGGGAAAATTGTCAGGTTTCTTCATGCAGCGTTTGATAGATCTGGTGATAGATTTGTAGCAGCTGACCATGTTGGGAACTTGTACTCATTTGATCTGCATAAGAACAGGTATGTATGTATTTTTATTGTACACTACATATAGGACACCATTGTTATTGATCAGGTAGGAAAAGTGAAAGTGGATGTAGAGTCCATTATGCTTTCACATGTAAATAATGTGCATTACAGAGAGGAAGCTTACTCTGGGCTTTTTGCAAATGAGGAGAGATGACTAGCTTCATGTCTGAATACCATGAATTCTAGAGTTTTCACCAACTCCCTAATCACTATTGGTTTGAGAGTGATAGTGCATTGAGCCTCAATGTTGCCTCAAAAGTTCAGCCTTATGCAGTGTTAACAAATACTCTATTACGTTATCACTTGGAATGAGGTAGTATTTGCTCTTAACAAGAATAAAAATCAATCAATATTTGAGAAAAAAAGGATACCAAAAAGATCTGGGGCCAAGTATCTATATATCAGCAATGGCTTGGAATTTTGGAGTAATGCTTGGCACATAGTCTTTTCTAGCAGCGAGAAACTTGTGTGCCAAGAAACAGCTAAGTCTGAGGGTGTTAGTGAGAAAGCTGTTTCATTTGGCATGGAATGCCCTAGATTGAAATAAATATTCTTTTGTACAGCACATTGCAGTTTAATTTGATTTGTAAGCTTCTTTCAAAAATTTAAGTTTTGGAAACCATAGTATTCCTTCTTTGACAAATTTTGTTGACAAATTTTGTTTGAACTTTGTTTAGGTTCTCACTAGTTCAAAGGATTGGTATGCCATGCACTGCCATTTCATTTTGTCTTCATCACAATAATGAAGTCTTAGTTGCATTGTCTGATTTCTCATTAAGATGTTACAATGCAGGTAAGTATCTCTACCTTTTTTCTATATAGCCATTTTAAACATAAAAAGCTATATGCTTTATTTTCTCCACATCACCTACAGCAGGAAGGATGCAAGTCATCTAGCCTCAACTGTAGGTGGTGCTTGCAATTTAACAGTATCAACTTAACGCAAAAAAAGAGTAAAGGGGGCTTAACACTGCTGATATATTGTTCAAATGAAGCCCAGTTTCCATACAGCCACACAAACTGCAAGACCACCTGCAATGCACCAGTGGATGGCAGACATGTCACAGGCAGCTCTTCCCAAAATGGAAGCAGTCATGAGGGGGCCTCCTGCAAAGTCTGCACCAGATAGGCACTATCACAATCAGATAATTTAGAAGAGCAGCACTGGTTCCTACTTTCCCAATAGTACGGCATCATTTTGATGGTGCTGTGTTATGCGAAATATGGCAGCCTCTATTTTCAACCTTATTCATTAATTAAAAGGTAAACACCTTTTAGTTACTGAACCTGAGACATGTATTTTCCCTTTACAATAAGGTAGTGTGTGTAGAAGCACTTTGAACAAATTTGCAGAGGTTGTTTTTACATTTAGGTACAGTTTTTTTACTTAAGGTTGTAAGAGACTATTTATGAATAAAATGAGTATTTTAAACTTCAATAAGGGACATACTTTGAGTATTTGAAGTGTGTTTTCTAGGAATTTGTAGCTTAAACTGCAAGTTGCACACAAATAGATGGGTAGTTCTTTTGATGTAACTTAGAATAAAGGTTGCTGAATCTGTGGCTTCTCATCACATTTGTTTTGCTTGCCAACAGAGTTCTTTTCCTTTAGTGTATCTACACACTTGATTTTTTTGCAGAATCAAAAGAACTTGTAAGTACAATGAAAGGGCATTCATCATCTGTACACCAAATATCAATACATGGCTCTGGGAGGTATGCAATTTCAACATCACAAGACACATCAATTCTTTGGGACCTTGATACCTTTACAAGGAAGAGGACACTCAATGGTGCACAGGCTGTTGGTGTTCAAGAGGTGAAATATATTCAAATTTAGCTCCTATTCTACTTTCAGAAGATTTTTATTTAATTTTTGTATTTGAGGAGGGATCACAGCTCATTAATTGGTGCAAGTACCAAGCACCACTCACAAGCACACAATATCACAATTTTAATATCTGTGGACACTTTTCATTCACATCTTCATCTGCTTACCTATTACATTCCATATTTTATGCAAGCAAAATATTTGTCAGAGCTTCACTTTCAGGCAAAGAACTTTGAATTAGGCTTGGGAGGGACTACATGAACTTGTTACAGAGCATAGCATAACCATATCACAGAGCAGATTTTTTTGCCAGAGCAGATCTGTGGGCAAATTGAAAGAATTTGTTGGCAAATCCAGTTTTACTGACAAACCTCAAGACAAGTCTTCACTGGCAAATTGGGGTTCTGCACTTTGTTCACATCCAAAAATATTTCCCTTAGCTTGAGACCTGTCTGACTGCTATCTATTCATGTTATTGGGGTTTGGTGCAACTGGTGGAGAAAATATCCTACAGTAAATATTCTATTTTTGAGGCTGTCATGAGGACTTAGGTGCTTGCCATTGGGGAAGCTTTCTGCAATCCCAAGCCTATGTTTTCTGAAATGATACAAATTGAATGCAGTAAAGAGTGTTAGTGCAAACATGTCGGCTACCAAAAGCTGTTAGACAACTACAGAATCAACAAAATGAAGCTTTTTGCTTCTCGCCAAGAAAGGTTTTACTTCTTGGTAAGAAGCAAAAAGCTTCATTTTGTTGATTCTGTAGGTTTCTACTGGGTATGACTTGGGGATATACAAAAGTCAAAATTTGGTTTAAAATTCAAAATGTTAGGTCAAACATTTGGCAAAATAAGTCTAACTGCCCTAGTCATGATACTTACTTGTTTAAATAGTACACAAATTATTGACCATGATATAGAATTCCAAATCAAGTATCAGGGCGTTAACTAGGATTTGGTCGCATTGGCCGGTCATACCAGTTTGGGAAATTCACGAACATTTACGCGAGGCGCGCGAAGCGCGACCTACTAGCGCCCTTGCACAGCAAGGTGCGCAGTGCAGTTCGAGAGTTTGAGGGGGTTGGCGGAAGGGGTCTCAGCAGGGCCAGGGCGGAGCCCCGGAAAATTTTGACTTTTTTTATGCTAAAAAGGTCAATTTTGTGCATTCTGATGCTCTTTTGCCCGAGTTTATGACACCAAAATCGGAAATAACCATGCCGAAAATAACAAGTGCGATTAACTGCGGCCAAATTGTGCCGACACATTGAACATAGAAACTGCGATTTTGTTTATTTTTGACGAGACGGTCAGTTGTTTTGTTATATTTGAGAGGTGGGTTCCACGCAGAAAACGTGCGTTTACCATTAATTTGTTTTCATTTTGGGAAATTCGAGGAATCAGTGAATTGGGAAGTAGCCGGTTACGGGCTACTGAGAACGCTAATTAACACCCTGAGTATAAAATGTTGCTGATTTGATATACAGTTAATTTATTTAAAGGGAATATGTTGAAATACCTTTCAAAGTTGAGCATTACAAGCAGATAAAGCTGTATGAAATTGTGTATCAATAGCATCAACACCATGAATTCCACAACAGCACTTGCTCTTAACTATAATATTGCTTCCCATACACTGGCAATCCTGAGCTTTATCTCAGTTGCTGCTAGGCTAGGCTAGATTTCTGAGTTCATCCAGCTGTAAACTGTTTCATCTTTGTGATAAGTTCAGGCAAATACTTGCCATTTTATGATGCAAATTTAGTAGGTACAGACAACTATCTGCCAAAACTTATGTGAAGATTTATCTCAAACTAGCAATCAATTAATTTGATGCTATTATTGATATACTTTACATACTGGAATTATTCCATTTCAAGTGGGGTCATGCCTTAGACACAAATGCCATAGATTTTCTTGACAATTTTATGCCTGCATCAGACAAATAAGTTGAATACTCAAGAGAAGTTTGAGTGTATTATATACTTGGAAATTTTTCCAAATGTGCATATTTTGAACAATGTTCTACCCTGTTACCCTACCCTGCTTTTCTGCCAGGTTGTTGCTTTGGATTTATAGACTTTTTCCAACCAACCCCATTTTCGCTGTTCCTGCATCTACATTGCATCATTCATATGATTTGAGTGTTCGTGGAAAGCCGTGGGATGAGTACACGTTCTGGCTGTGGTTTTCTACTTGTTTAATATGGAAGTTACAGCAAATCGAGAAATGATGGCAGTACTGAGAGGATGGAAGTTGTGAAGAAATTATTGGACCACACAGGTACCTCTTGATAACGATTGGTACCTATTGATGCAATTGAGTACTTTTTGATACCGAATAGGTACCTTTTTATACCGATGATCTCCCATCGTAAGAGCTGTTTATGAGACTAGCAGTAAGACTTTGGAAATGACATCATTTCCCAAGAAGCATTGGAACAGATAATGAAGGGTGGAAGAATTTGTATCTCCCCCTTCTCTCCCCCCACCACCACCACCACTCTGCTACCGATGTAGCAGTTTTGTAGGATCTATGTTTGAAAAATTCACAGCATGTCCAACTGAATTTGTAATTACAGTATTCAAACGCTCAGCTACGTCCAAAAGTAATTGCAATTGGACGTAAAGTGCAGCTTGTTTTGAGTTACAATGAATTAACTTTGTTTGTTGATAATTTTTTTCATGGAAAATCGTTTGCTTTCAACCTGCTGCTACTTTCAGTGGCTAGTGCGTTGCTAAGTGATTTTCGGCTGAAATGGATTGCTCAGAGTCACAGCTATGCAAGATCGCATTCATTCAATAAGCAATTATCTGAGTTTTATTTTGCCGTAAGGATACCATTTGCAACAATATCCTACCTCTGTAACACTGCTGATAGCAGTGGAATTTTGCTGAAGTTGACATCGTCGTGGATGCTTACAGAACGGGCCTCTTCCTGCAGGTTGCTGGCGTAATCTTTTGAGCAGGTACTTACTGTTTGACGTAAATTTTGACTTCAAATTTCGTCAAGAAACGGTTTGAAAATTCGATCGATGCATCTCATTTATGGACAATATTTCAGTGCATATTCAGGTCTATGTGCACCAAGCTGGGTCTTCTCGTATTAGTTTCTCAAGAGAGAAAACTAATTAGATAATTTTCTTTTTCTTCTTGGAGGCGCAGTTCTTTATCTTGAGCATTGTATAGTCGTGCAGGTGTATTTGAACACTGTATTGTTCTATCAGGTATGATTATCGTGTTGCCATTTCTATCTCTTCATAAGTGAGATACTCACTAAAGGAATATCTTAGTTTTTACGCGTGGACTTCCAGGTACCTTGTTCGTGTAACCTCATAAAAAGTATTGGAATATATGTAGCTTTGCAGCTCACAGAGCAGACCATCAATTAAAGATCTGGCATTGAAAGCTATGTCACATCATCTATTTATCGACTCTATTATCTCGCCACGTCAAAGCCCTAATTTTCAGATACCATATCAGCTTTAAAGTCTATGCAAGGTGAATGTAATTACCTTCAAAGTGTTGGAGACATCAGCCTTTTGCCAAGAGGCACAGCTACCGAGTTTCTGGCTCTTGGAATTTCAAAGCACCAAGCTTCGTCGATCTAATTCCACCTTAAAGGGTATGCACTTATTACGTAGTTTCTGCGTCTTTGGGAAAATATCATTTGCTATGGAGAGAAAGAATGCGACACTTGATTAATAGAGAAACATTTATTACTGTTTTAAATCATCATTTGAAATGCAATCGGAGGAGTTTGCAGATACATTCTGAATTTATTGCCCAAAAGAGAGCGTGCTCTGTAGAGGGTGCTTTTCAAAATGAGCAAAGCAGAGGATTGCCCACTGGGACATTCACATGTAGCATTGTCCTACACAACTGCTATCTTATGCTTCTTTCTATTTGTTCCAACATCGACTCTCAATTCGCTCATAATCTACATCATCTACCGTAACAGACGAAATAAGTTCAAGAATCTATTCTACAAACTTTTATTAAACATTGCTGTTCCCGATGCCCTTGTTGGCCTAGTAGCTGATACTTGCTTTGTTGCTATTCATATCTCAGAAGCAGAGAATTCCGGTTTAGAGCCACACGAAGCCATGGTTGCTCACACTACAATGTTCATTCTTGGAGGTGTCGCCTTGTTAACTCTCCTGTTTCTCTGTATTGATCGAATTTATGCAATACTACGACCGCACTCATACCGCAGGGGGCTATCCAAAAGATCAGTGATATTGCTGATAGCTTCGGCTTGGTGCTTATCAATTATTTTAATACCAGCCTATTTCTTTTTTGGCTTCATGAAGTATCTCATAGTCTTTACATCATTCAATATTTTGCTACCTTTCATTCTATTAATAGTAACTGTGGTTGTCTATCAAAAGAAGCTTGTAGCACAGTCGCACAAAGAAGATGACACGAATTTAGGCTCGGAAACAGCTACGTTGAAGAGCCGAGAAAACAGTTCTACTAGAAAGGGACAGCGGGCAACAAAGTCATTCCTAAAGATGCTGCTAGTATTTATATTCAGCTACTTACCTGCCTCTTTCATTACGATTTACTTCAACCTGTGCACCTTATGCAATTGCCTACTCATAAACATTTTACGAGATGCTTCGGTTCTGTTCATACTGAGTGGCTCTCTGTTCAGGTCTATTAATTTCCTGCTTTCTTTAAAGTCATTCAGGAAGGAACTGAAGTACATCTTTTCCAGGAATAGTAGAGAAGAAAGTAGCTCTGGAAGCTGACTTGTGTAAGAACACAGCAAACATATAATTTATCCATACACAGAATGGTGTGACTGATGTTTTAGTTTAATTTATGCCTCTATGTCCTTTGCTGATTAATGATATATTTTTCTTTTACTATTTTCATGTATTTTTGCTCAGTAGTTACCAAACCCCTTTCGCTGAAGCTTATCTCATACGAGCAATTTTTATCAATACCGTTGATGTGAGACCACAATTATCTCTGATAAGAAGGCAGGACCTGCAAGATATATCTATTTCTGTTTTATGAAGGTACATAGCCGTTGGCAGTTCTCTTTCGCTTATAAAAAACTATTGTTTTGCATATATCAGAGTAGAAGATAGACTTCATTTTTCTGAAAGAAAGTGTAAAGGTTTATTTGCACAACCACCGCTCGGTGGATTCTTCTTGTATCGTATTTTTAAAAGCATTGCTCTTAACAGTGCTTGAATGAAACCTGTTAGGTAAAAGCAAGCAATTTTGCCATTGCAGAATATTACTGTACTAGCCTTTTCTCCTTCTCCTCCCAATGTTTTTTCTATGCAATGGCAAGTAGACAAGACTTTTCTGTGCTCCATGACAATGCTTGAAGGCAAAGGTCTTGATTTTTGGGAGAAGCTGTAGATTTCTCTATCATTTCTGTAGTTGGGTCTTGCTGTCTAAGAATAAGAAGACAGGACATACAAGCTTGTCGCTGTGACTTGTGACTCTTCCATTGTGCTAGGTCTTCATTCTTTGTTATTGAATATTAGATTTATCATTTAAAAGTGTGCTTTTGACCTGAGTTGTTAGGCATGATTTGTTGAAGTTGTTGGGGAAAGTTGTTGGAAGGGATAGTCCAGCATGTATTATCTTATAAGATGTGTAGCTATTCAAATATGAAAAGCTTAAGGGGAATATCAGGACAGATGTTCCAACACATTTTAGGGATCGCCAAGGTGCTTAAAATGCCAAAGTCTGCCCTTCCTATTACTTGTAATATTCCTTGTAGCTTAGACTTAGCTATGATAGACCTCTTGAGTATGCTAGAAGCAAGAACAAGGAAGATAGGTACTGGGAACAAAAGTGTGTAGAAGTGAGGAAACTTTATCAATTTTTAGCTTTATCATCGAGTAGAGAGTTGGTTGGAACAGATTCTATTTTAGTTCGGAGTCATTAGTTCTATTGTCCTGGAAAGCAGAAGCGCTTTTTCTCAAAATCTGCAAAAGTGAAGAATGTGGAAACTGCAAAAATGTAAATTATCCTTTCGTTTCTTGTCAGATTATATGTAGTAGTGTTCATATCAAGTAATCAATATACGGCTAATGATGGAAGATATTTCAAACCGTACACATATGTTGACAAGCACTGTTTTCATTGTAAGGGATACAGTTGTGAAAATTTGTTGACAGATTTTGCTGTGTATGGCAGCAAAGCAGTCTTGCCATTCAAGCATTTTATCGTTGATGTCAAAGCATTTTGACAAGTGATGTGCTGAGACACCTGCTGTTGGGGGGGGGGGCGTTCTGACCAACTGGCCAACTACTGTTACTAAATTGTTGCTAAAACAAAAAGGTCACAGAAAATACTCTGGCCAACCTTCTTGCTGCTTGGCTAACTGTTTTGACCAACTTTCTTACAAATTTTAAAATATTAGGGGGCGCGACGCCACCCCCCCACGCCCCCATCAGTACATCCCTGATTTTGACATTGAGTTTATGGTAAAATATGTGTTGTTGGTTAGTATTATGAAGATAATAATATGCCAAGAAATGTTCTTATCAACCAAAAGCCAAATTGGCATCTATTTAATTTATCACGAGCAAAACCGTACGCTTGGAATTATAGAAATAAATTTTAAACATATTTTTGATCTTTTCATTTGATCTTCACTAAAATAATTCTCTTGATGTAGGCAATCCCCTTCATTTTTTAAGGTAGTACTGAAAACTCACTACCTAATGTGTAGTTGTTGTTTTTGTTCATGTTCAAGGGTGGACTCTCGAGACCAGAAGATATTATACATTTATTGCTATAAATAGCGCACCCATGTATACATAGCTGTGGCTATAATGTAAATACGTTTTAATCAATATTTTGAAGTGCGGCTGCTTTAGAATTTTATGACCTGCAAAACACTGCAAATAGCTTTCGTAGTACAGACTTTCGAAGGTTCGAAAGTAGGCCTGGACAGCATAGGCGTCAAATCTTGATTGGCTAACAAAGGAATCACCATCGAAGGATTCCTGCTAACAATGTTGTGAGAATTCGTTCGAAAAGTATTGAGAAGCGTGTTTTGGTGGTAAAAAGTGTACTTTCTTTGCGAAAAACTGATAACACATTGTTGCGCATACTTGAAAAAAATGTTGCCAGCATGTTCAGAAGGCTTCAATTCACATTTCCAGAAGGAGCATTTTTATATCTTGCGCAGATCAAAAGTTATATCTGCATTACATGTTATCCATCTTTGCTTGTAATGTCGGTAAGTTTTGATCTGTACAAGTTGTAGAAATTGCTCCTTCTGGATATGTGAATTGAAATCTTCTGAACATGCTGGCAAAATATTTTTCAATTATCCGAATCTATGTATTATCAGTTTTTTCGCAAATAAGTACACTTTTTACCACCAGAACACGCTTCTTGATGCTTTTGAACGAATTCTCGCAACATTATTGGCAGGAATCCTTCTATGGTGATTCCTTTGCTAGCTAATCAAGGTTTGACGCCTATGCTGGCCTGGACAGTCAAATTAGGCCAAACCCAATGCTAAGCCAGAAGCGCAAAGGAGACATCATTCAATTTGTATTTTTCGAAATTTTAAGATAATCCCAAGGGGAAGCTGTTCAAACAGTGCTGCTTCAAGATATATCCGAATAAAGAAGCAGACCCTTGAGGATGAAAAAGTCGATCACATTTCACAAATATTTAGAAAGTATATTGTATGTCTTCCTATCGTTTTTAAAATTTCTACAGAAAACTGAATCTTGAGGATGAAGAAGTCGATCAAATTTCACATATGTTTAGAAAGTTTATTGTATGTCTTCCTATCTTTTTAAAAATTTCTACAGAAAACTGCATCTTGGAGATGAAAAGTCTATCACATTTCACAAATGTTTAGAAAGTTTATTGTATGTCTTCCTATCTTTTTTAAAGTTTCTACAGAAAACTGCATCTTTAGGATGAAAAGTCTATCACATTTCACAAATTTTTAGAAAGTTTATTGCATGTCTTCCTATCTTTTTTAAAATTTCTACAGAAGCCTGATTCTAAAATAGACGAAAATATTCAAGTATAACAAGCGTTTAACTGCATCAGGTTGGATAGCTTTAATAGAATCGATTTATAGTGATTTTTTTGCTCTATTTCTTTACATTTTAGGTGTTTTTCCTGCCCACTAGTAATACGTTGATTAGTTGTTTTAAAGATGACAGTGTGTTTGCATGGGATTGTGATACGATGAAATGCCTCTACCAACTCAACAGTCCAACCAGCGAAAAACCAATGTACAAATGCTTAGCTGCAACTAAAGATAGTCGTATTCTGGCTGCTGCTGGAAGGTTGTCTCACTGTTTGCCTTGTTACCCTTTATTGCCAAGGTTGCTTTTGAAAGAATTCACTTCTAGCACGGTGGTTTTCAACCTTTTTGGTGGAGCGGAACCCCAAGGATGTATTATAGTGGCTCGAGGAACCCCCTTTTCATACATCTGCATAGGAGAGCTAGAATATACTGACGATCGTAGCATTTCTATGGCTTCTGGCCGAGCCCCATCACTATTCTGGCGGAACCCTAAGGTTCCGAGAAACCCCAGTTGAAGACCACTGTTTTAGTACCTTCCTTGATGAAAAAGTATTTACATAGTACTTCTCTCAACGTTATTTCTTCGCTCATGATTTTGGCTTTGAGTTTGTGAGCAATGAAGTAAAATTGAAAGATGTAATGTGTAAATGTCTTATTTTGCATGTAATATTTTTTTATTCTATTCTACGTTTATAGAAATCTATTGAAGTTTGCAATGTTATTCAAAATTCATTCAGCCTACAAGAGGTTCTTTCTTATTAGTGAAAATTTGTTTTTGTAAATTCATCAAAGATCGGTAGTTTCAAAAGTTCCACACACTCCTACATAGTCCGTACGGGTTTTGGAAAGTTTTGGAAAGTCAGAGAAATTGAAAATGCCATCTTCCAGGGCCCGGAAAGTTTCGGAAAAAGAGGGGACTTTTCAAAATGGCTATGGAGAGGTTTTGGATTTTTGTTTGGAAAAATTCTAAAAATATCCTGAAATGAATGTAGCTTAGTGTCGTATTAAGTACCGTTTATGTTATGTTTGTTCATTTTACTATTTATCATGCAAGACATAATCCACCAAAAATTATAAAATATATTGTCGAAAATAGAGTTTTTCTATTATTATGGAGTTTTAAAATGCTAATGAAATTGAGTTTCGTGGTTCTGGAAATAGGGTTATTTGGCATTGGAAAAGTTTTGGAACTTTTTTTAAAGGAATTTGTACGAACCTTGTCTATTATCCAAAATCCATTTAGCCTACAAGAGGTTCTTTCTTATCAGTGAAATGTAAATTCACCAAAGCGGATTTTATGTCCGGCTAAATGTTTTGTCATTTAGTTTGTTAAAGAGAAAATGTTGAAGAGGAACTACAGCAGCAGTGAAGGAACTATAGCTTTTTCACAAGAAATTCCCTATTTAAATTTAGGAAATATGAGGAAGCTTATCAACTTCCAGTTGTCCAAATTACAGGTAGTCCCTGAGGAGATAGAACTGCTGGTACTATGACGCAAACGTATGACTCAATGGTTACACGTTTACAAGAAAATTAGGCCCAAATGGCCAAAATCTTAAGAAAACCTTAAGAAAATCACAAATCGATACTACTTCATTAATACATTCATAATATTGAAGATAGAATTCAAATTTGAGCATACAAGATTAACAAAGAAAGGGTAACCCATTTTAGCCAGTCAATTTCATTAATAGTTAAGACAATTTTAAGAAAATTCCAGGCTGAATTTTGGGAAAAGCTAAGAAACTTGAGGCGTAGGCAAAATGATGGTTTCTTTTTGTAAAAAAGATCTGTATGTTACATTGATTTTCTAGTTATGAATCTCTCTCCTCATTTTTTTATAGGTCACAATTTATACACTTGTGGAATACAGATTCTCAGCATTTAATTCGTATTATACAGCTGCCTCCCAAGATAAGGGAAGTAAAGAGTGTCGCTTTTGTCAACGATGCTCTGTCAGTTGATAGTCCTCAGGTATCAACTTCATTGTAATCTATGTATCTACAATCTTTGGCACCGAATACTAGAGGATATAGTAAGGAGGGGGGCTAAAATTTTTGCTGAAAACGCATAAATTGAGGGGAGTTGTTAATAGATGGGGGTCAATGATCAATAGGCAGTATGGGAACCGAAGTATTTCAGATCTATTGCAATTAGTTGGCACTCAAGCAAAGGTACCCTACTTTGTAATGGGGTTCTCATCTGCTCACAATTTTTGCGGTAGGCATCTTCCTGGCTGACTAATTTGCAAACAGAAATTCCTAAATCTACTTGCATCAAAAGCTAAGCAAAATCAGGATATATTTACACTACAAAGCTGAAGCGTATTTACATGTTGGCAAGCTACGGGAGCCATAAGATAGGGTTGAAAGAGCCCCATGTAGTTTTGGAGCCAGAGGTTACCGACCCCTTAGATGGGGTATGTAGATTGTTTGATTTCCTTACTTTTTAGTATTGATTTGCGTTCACAAAGCCAGTGTACTTTTTTTACTTATCCTTTTCACAGCTCTGAAATCTTTAGGTTAGTAAAACTTGAGGTTGTGCTTTCTTCAGAATTGCTTAGTTGTGGGGTGTGTGGGGCGTTAGTGCATGGAAATGGGTGGTGAAATTTTCAAAAATCTGCATGCGGGGGCTCCCCCCAATATTCAGTGCCAAAGAGTGTATTGGAAGTATATTTTCCTCCTAATCTCTACAGTGCTTCACTTCAAACATATTTCCTGCCATTCTGCTTCTTCTATAAGTGATTTATAAGGAACATTCTCAATATGTGATTGCTTTTTATCTCTCCTATCTTTTGCCTTTTACTGATCTTGATGTAAACTTACACTACTCTGTCCATAACTCGAAATTTTTCTTTGTGTTTTTGATAGTATCCATGGATAATTTGATAACTTTTACTCTCCTATTGCCACCGTTTTCAGCTTTAGAACCTTTGTGTTTACAATTGCTTTTTGTGTGGAATCGAATTCCCCATGTCAATGTATTTTTATAGACAAAATATTCTTTTCATTTGACAGACTTTGGCTGTTCTCGCCCAAGATGGGATTTTGCGATTTATTGACGTTCATGACTGCAAGCTGATGTATGAAGCAGGAAGCCGTAACCAGGTGAATAGATGGTACTAGCTTGTTATGTAGAAGTTATCTTGTTATGTGATAAGGTAGTTATATGTAGTTTTATATAAATATATATATATATATATATATATATATATATATATATATATATATATATATATATATATATATATATATATATATATTTATGTATATATTATGTCGTAACTTTCAGGTACTTCGTTATGTAAGCTTTTGTATTTTATATAAAAAAGTTATCTTGTTGAATTCAACTCTAGTTTATGTTCACGGATGAGAAGAACGTTCAAGAGTTTTGCTCGGTCGAGAAAACTAGTGACGTAGTTAGGAATTCCTATCCAGATAAATTACTATACTCAGTTTATCTTGTGTTCAGGGATAATATACCGTTGCTTTTGTCATTTTCGAATTGCTTTTAGCGAATTGTACGGTTTGTCATAAGTTCGAATGGACGTTACACCCTGTGCGTGATGGATGATGGTACTTTGAATCTGTACAGCATGGAAACACTGAGAGGATCTTCAAAGAAGGTATTCTCTTGAATGTGTTGAAGCTTACACCTAACCTAACTTTAATTTCCTATGCTCTCACTGACTTATAGTACATGAGTTAATAGGGCAGTGTATCCAAATCGTAAGATTGCACTCGTTAACGCATCACCAAGGGTCTTTAAGGAATGGACATGGTACCATAGAATTTTGTTGTTAAGCGTACAAATACTATCAGTATTAAGGACACTGTGAGACGCAGTTCTTTGATGCTTCCATGATTATGTTTTATTTGCATATGTGCGAGAGACCCTTTACACATCTCGTATAATGATAATTTACTCTAGTATAGTTAAGGATTCAGTGTTGACAATCATATAATACAATAATAGGTTTATATTTCATTTTCGGTCACTGACGCTGCTTGCCAATGTATTGGCCAGGACATGTGTGTTATAGCTCAAATTGCATTTTGGTAGTTTCGTACCTTAGGGAAGTTTAAGAAAACCATAGTTTTAAACACACACAATCATCTTGAAATTATGAACAGGAGATTCATATTATTCATAATTCATATTAACTTATTTTTACACGCATTACCCTTTAGCAAAACTAAAATAAACTTAGCAATGCTTCTAAGAGCAGGTATAGATAATCCTTCTAAGAACAGGAGATAATCCTTCTAAGAAAAATAACATGATACTCTTCCTCCAAGAGATATACTTTACAGTGAATTTTGCATTTTCAAAATCTTGGCCGTCTCTTTTTTTCGCGTAGTTGCCAGCGCCTATTGTTCAAGAGGTTGAAGATGAACGACCAAGACAGAGGAAAGGTGCCTCGAATAGAAGTACACAAGTTAGCTCTTCTGCAGCAATTAGAGCTAGAAGAATCAGCGGTGATTCGCTACAATGGCAACAAGAGAAGACAGAATCAATATACGTAGGTGCCTTTAACCAACTATATACCTCTGCTTTCCATAGTATGTTCCTAATCATGCAGTTGGTTTTTCCCAATCATCAGATTATCGAATAAGTGAATCGGTTACATTGAAGAGGTTATTGAACCACAATTACTGGAAATGCAATAAGATCGATGCCTTTTTCGTTTGCATAATAGGATCAGTGCTCGCAAATGTGTTCTTCTTGTAGAACTTTTCAGCCAGAACCTTAGGATGATTTTCATGCAAGTTTCCCCATAATATCTTCATAATCACTTTTTAGCCCATATTCATCCGACCACAGCTTTTGTCAACTTTGTAAGGGAAATTGATTTAATGTGTGTGGATTTCTGACTGAAATTAAGCAAGTTAGAAAAACCGAAAGTCTTTCTTCAAATGGAAAACACTATTTTAGCTTGCTTCTTGGCAGATTTTTATGTTTTTTGAATCTTTATTCTGCAGGGTACATTTGAAGTAGAACCTTGGTAGCGTTTCAGGATAATAACCACGACGATCAACATTGTGCAAAAATTAGAGCGAACAGCCAGTTTCATTTCATTATAAGATTACCATCGACAAAACCATTAATGTTGACAAATTGAAATACCAGTTGTGTACTGAAAGACATACCTATTATTGACATAATCAGAACATTTCGAGATAGCATATCCCACCTTCAGCTTATAATTATGAAAAATTGGGCACTTCTATAGATATGTCTATTGTATTGGAATGTCAATGTTTGGTATGTCAATGTGTTAATGTTGTGTCAAAGGCAATCTAAATTATATGAAGCTGGCTATTCTCTCTAATTTATCTACAATGTTGATTATCGTGGTTGTTATCCTGAAATTCATATTAAAAATGCAATTTCTAACTGGTAGTATTTGTTAGGAAAAAGAGCAAGGAGGAAAATGTCAAACGAAAACGAAGCATGGTAGGTTGCGGCGCGAAACGAATGTACATGACAGCTGCGCAGAATAAATATTGAAAGTGTAAAGTTTTGCTTTTTGTTGAGCTTCTTAACATCTCCGTGGTTTTTCTACAGGCAATTTTCATTCCTGTTTGATCTTTTTGATTGGTCCAGTCATGGTAGTCATAACAGAGCTCAAACTCTTTGCTAGCTGTGTCAATTAGTGCTCAAATTCGTCGCTGGCTTTGGGGACAAAAGGCCTGAATGTTCCACTCATAAAATCTAAAGTATCATGAACAGGCAATACTATCCACAACATTGGGTACCAAGCAACCAAAAAATGACAGGTTGTTTTTAAGATTTAAAAGTTTCGTTGAGAGGCCAGGTGGGAATTTTCGTTGACAAGGACCGAAAGATTGGCTACTTTGGGTTCATGAATAAGCAAAGAAATGTATTCCTTCGTACGATAAGGAAATATCATGTTGATAACAAAAAATCTTCAAGTTAATACTTACTTTATATATGGCAGCTAAATTCATCTCGGGCAATACTCCCCCGATAGCACCACTGTGCCAACATCTTGACCATATCATGAAATGTATCTTCTGAATGTTTGGTCCAGAGATCAGGACTAGTTTTCTTTGAATATTTATTCTAAAACTTGCTATTTTCGGGTGATTATTGCAATAATTTGTAACAAGAACCGGAAAATTTCCCGAGCCTGCTGATGTAAGCTTTGACAGATTGAACTGCATCCATTCTAGGCCATCAACTCACGTAACTGTTGCGCACATGTGCAATCAAATTTTTGGCGCGCACCTGTCGATCGGCGGCAAAAATTTGAGAGGCCTCATTCAGGCCCTCCGTAACTTTCCCAAAATGGAAGCCATGAGCGAGCCTCGTTTTACATTTTTCCCTCTTGTTGCAGAAAAGGATGAAGGGAACATTTCGCATAAATGATTAGCATGCATTTCTTAGTAAAAATTTTCATTCATGTAGCAAATATTTATAATGTCCGTAGAGACACTCTTTAACCAAAGATTTCAAATCTTTATGTACAGTAGATAATTTAAAGCATTTTAATAAAGTGTCTTCCATCTAAAAATTTTTTACGAAGTAGTAGAGTCTTGACATCACTTATTCGAAAATTCCAGCGGGAACTTCCTGATGGCCTCGATATGAAACGCCTATTGAAAATTCTAAGAGGATACGGAGAATACCCTGAGAAATACAGGCAAGTTCAATTGATTTTCTACAACGCGAAACTTTGTTTTTCCCCTCTGCTTTCACCTAAGATTTTTGCTGGTATTCAAGTTAATGACTTAAGTTTCAATGTTTATCTGGGAGCGATGAAATCTTCCACTATGTTTTTGTCTTTTTTTCTCTTCATACACTCTTAAATTGATTGTAGACGGGGGATTGGAATAGTCAGGGTCTGGAAAAATCCCCAAAACCTAATTAGCGGGGGAGTTGGAAAATGACCAAAAATGTTTTTACATCAAAGTATTATAGCCAAGTCCACAGAATGAAATAACGCTCCTCCACACAACACTATCGACTAGTGTGCTTTTCTTATGATATTCTTTACTTAAACGCCAAAGTAACTTCTTTAAAAGTTGCATTGTGTAAGATCTTACTTCCAAAATTTTGTAGGCGGGGGGATTGGAATGAGAATGTCCCGGGTGAAAGATTTTTGAAAAATTAATTAGCGGGGGGACGCCTATTAGACACTCAAGAGTACTCAGTAATCAAAGAAAGTAACCTTTCCGAGGTATTTCACATCTCCACAGCACGAAAAAACGGCCACATTCTTTTGACATGCTAAAAGTTTTTTCGTCCGACACTCATCAGAGTATGAAAACGTCGGATAGTGACCTAAAAGTTAACCGAAATATATAGCCAGATGCGGTTAATGTGATAGGATGCCTTTAACCTTTAGGTCTATCCGACGTTTTCATACTCTGATGAGGGTCGAACGAAAAAAGCTTTTAAGTTTGTCAAAAGAATGTTGCCGCTTTTTCGTGCTGTGGTAAAGTTCTGTAGTAACCACAGACTATTTCACATTATGACTGCCTAATAACCATTGCTTGCTTTGTCAGTTTGCTTCCTGAAATCCAATTTTGTTTTACATGACAGTTATGTTTTTGTACCTGCTTTTCAATTTGAAAACATTTAATGTTCAATAGGTTGTTCATTTGGCGATCTGTACTACGCCTGCCTGAAAATCACGTTGCATTCAGCGTACTGATAGACAAAGGGACACATAATGCATTTGCAAGACTTCATGAAAATTACCCCATCAAGAGTCGACGACTGCTTCGCTCATTGGAAAGGTGGCTCATTTTCTTATCTATTAGCTTTTGAAAGAGTGTAGCCATTTTGAATGAACTGAATGAAAAACTGCACTTGTTTTTACCCTTGTGTTTACTGCACTTATTTGGGATTTCTCAAACTTCTTTTCAATTGCTACTGCATAACATTAGCATTATAACAGTGTCATAAATTAGCTTATCGTTGAGGACGTTGGCATGACATTTTTGTAGTTCTAGTTGATAGTTGGATTTTGGTAGCCTTAAATAGGTCTTATTGCGAAAATTAAATCATGACAATTATATTCTTATTAAGGGCCCAAAACATGTAGTTTAGGTTATTAGACCAGAGGGTGGCCAACGAGTGAGAGGCTAATAGCCGCATTCCCTACTGTAACATCGCAAAGAGCCAGATAAGAGTCATGGGACACCTGAGCATCACCTCCATACCTTCATCTCACTTGAAAATATCTCACTGAATTCAAGTGTAGTAAACATATATAAGAAACACACATATCAATATGATTGCAAGAGCCACATGAAACCAGGCAGAGAGCCCCGGCTTAGCTACCCATGTATTAGATACTCATTAATATCGAGTACTATTTCTAAAATGGCAACTGCTGGGAAACTAGTGCATGCAAATGGTCAGTAGTGTAGAATGAACAGGTCAAGGCATATTGCTTTTGTTGTTTTAGCTCCGATATTTAATAATATTTTTTGAGCACCTTATTTCTCTAAGCATACATTTTTAATTTTCTAGGAGCAAATCTTCCTCTAAAGAAAGATCTTATTAGCTTTCACTTCACATTCTAGAGTGTTGTCTGCATTGGCTTATTGGTCTCCCATATTTGGTGAAGCTGACTTCCTGCCAATGCTGGCATTTCCATTCGTTAAACTATTCCCCAATAATCATCTAATATGCTTTGAGTTCATTGCAACAGTTATGCGTAAGTATCTTCTACTGATTTACACATGCATATTAGCGTTTGAGATGGTTTATTCTGAACATACTGTATAAGATATAACTCCTTGACACAGATGTATTTTTGTGATTTGCCTCATGAAGTAGTTTACACAGCTGCAGTATTACCCGACAATACAGCTACTTTTGACATCATTTTCTCTTTATCGATATGGTCATCTTTTGTAACTTTTATTCCCCTTTGCAGCTTCAGCCTACCTGCCAGGGTTGCAGTGTATTTTCATGCTCCCGACAACATCGCCTTATATATTTATTGTTCATTATGTGTTGTAAATTTTTAACTGAATTCATAAAAGGCCTATTATTTCTTATTGTTAATAAATTGCAAGACTACTTAATCGCAGGTTGGCCAACAAACCCTGGAAGACCCTGAAAAACCCTGGATTTTCTTTGCCCCTGGAAAAATACCCTGGAAATCCATGAAATGACATTCCACCCATGAAAGATTATGTTCTGCAGCCTATTTCCCTAGCATCAATATTTGGCCTTGCAGTGCTGTTACATTTTTGGTTCCCATAACACAGTGAAGGAGGATCTATAAGGTTATTGGGGGGGGGGGGGGC
>WIPJ01004505.1:42772-80015 GCA_018155075.1 Cassiopea andromeda | reverse complement strand
ACACACACACACACACACACACACACATATATAAGCATCAGTTTAACTTTCTATCCATGTTAGGCAGACTATTCCATGCAGTCTAGTTTGGACAGAGATGTGGTTTTTAGTAAACAACATCTTCAGTACCTTAAAATTGTTATTTCTTCTGGGATTCAGACCCAAAAATTTGATGTAATTCAATAAAAAATAGTTGATTGTGGCTAGATGATATTTATATTCTTTCTGGCACATCTAGCCACAATCAACTATTTATTGTCACATTTTAAATTATTTGGTCTGAATCCCAGTTTAATTACAATTGCTTTAATTACAATCCCCCTTTGATCCATATGGAATTTGCTGTTGTATGCTATGTTGCATCAAAACATCTTGCAAGTGTCTTTAGTGTTACTTGCAGTCATAAGTATTGTTGATAGTATTGATCAATAGAGTGCATAGGACTCATCCTTGCAGCATACCAATCACATCTTTCAAATTGATCAGAAAAAATTCTCTTTGTTTTATTTGTTTCTCCTGGATAGAAAATTTGCTAAGCTCAAGATTATTTAACATAAGGCCATGAGAATTTTAAGTGTAATAATTGTTGCCATAAATATGCAGATTAGCTTGCTCAGCAAAATGAATTGACTACTTTTGGTCAAGGACCTTTCAATAATTCTATGCAGTTTGCATCCTTTCACAGTAGTAAATAGCAATTTTGTTTGGTCAGTACTGATAGTGAGAGCATAGTTAGCTTGCAAACACTCAACTTTCTACTCATAGACCATGTAAAATCATCTTAAATGTTTATAAAATTAATCATATCTCTCATGTTGTTCTGTTATCAAACCCTCTCCTGTTATTCCTTTATTGTATTCTTATTTAGTTGTTGTCTTTAGATTCTTGCATGGTCAAAAATCCAAAGTGATTATGTGTGACTAATTATTTGACTTTAGTTTTTTGACCACAGGAGTACCTTAAAGGCCAGTGGGTAGTCATGATAATTTGCACCCCCTGGTATTTTCTTTGTTGTGTTTAAAGTAGATTGTTTGGTTTGTAGTTTGTTAATGTAAGTTTTTGTATGTATAGGAAAAAAGTAATCATATATTTAGATTTCTTTTCTTTTAATAATGTAGTATTATATGTTATCTGTACAACTAGAGCCTATGACATGCACTGTACAAATGGCTGAGGCATGGTGTAAAAACAATTTCATATCATACAAGAACATACTGCAAGAGTATTGCCAAAAGAAGTTCTTGCCTGTACCAAATTATAAATCAGAAAATACTCCTCATGGACTTCGTGGAACTGTCTCATTTGGTTCTGAGATGATGAAATCCGAGGTATTAATGCCAAGTCCAAAGGAAGCTGACCAGAGGGTTGCATTTGAAGCTTTGAAGAATATTGGTGTACTACCAGCTGATGCTGTATTCAATGAACGTTGTCCAGTTGAGCTTCCATGTATGTTAATTGAATTACTACCTTTTTATGGGGGAGATCTTAGGTCCTTCAAAAAATCATTAATTTCTTCTTATCTTTTATAGTTGTCCTTGGGTCATTTGTATTTTTCATGTTTATTCATATATTTCAGTGTATAAGCTTTTTCCAACTATAATGATGGTTATGTGCATTTAAAATGGGAATTGTGGCTGATTTAAAGCACCTCTCTTACTATTTAAGTGCTTTTTTTATCAGATTGAAGAAGAGTAACAGCAAGTTTATTTATCATTATCATCATAATCAGCTTCACAACCCGCATAATTTTTCATCTGTCTACTAATTCTAGACTTCATAGCCAAGTTGTTTTTTCTGCTTCTTATCTAGACTAAGCAAGATTAAACTGGATCTCATTACTGGATCACTCCATTAGATCAATAAACTAGACCACTTTTGATTAAATACGAAGTGACACCTTTTTCTTGCATTTACACAATATTCCTCTCAGCTTCACCATCTGCTGCACATTCACCTCACAACAGTATCATTGTTGCCTTACACAGCACTACAAATCAAAAATAGGCAATTTTTCCCATGCTTTATGCTCTTTATCTATTTTTCTAGGGATATTGAGGTCTTCTGTTGTTATTTTTCATTTCCTTACTGACAATATTTTGCTTTATTTGGGCATTCAAAGTACTAGTTCATGGCTTGTTGACCTGATGTGCTAATTGGTAATCATTCCAAATGTTCTCTATCATGCCTGTAACCATGATGGAGCACTTTTGATTTTTGTCTCTTTGTTTGTTGTGACTTCTCCTTTCATTCCATACTTACTTTAGTTGTATTTGATGGATTTGAAATAGAGGCTGTCATTTTTTGTGCTGTTTTGAGCAGCAGATAGAAAAATTTTGCAGTTCACTTTTCCATGCAAAGTCATGGCTACTCTACAGTTCTTTTTTTATTAGATGTAGAGCTGATTTTAATGTATTTTGGTCAATTTTGATAGGTTAGTTTGTTAATTAGTAGTTAGCAAAATGTGGCAGCATATGCCACTCACATGGTACTCTGCCTGAGAAATTCAAATGATCTTCCTTGTTTGTTGGCAGCGAAAAAAAGGAAGTCAGAAAGTCCTAATGTGCCTCACTTTTCACCAAAAATTCAGTTCATTGAGAGTAGCAACATTGTATCCATGAAAAGCAGGCTGCAAGAAATAGCACAGAAAAGCAAGCTCAACATGCCAGAATATCAAGTCAGTGGATCTCATCAGAATTTTATGGCAACTGTGGCATTTAATGGACATGTTTTCTCATCAAATAGGACCTTTTCTAAAAAGAAGCTTGCTGAGCAAGATGCTGCACATACAGCTTTGTACAAACTTGGGTATGTGTCAAATCCACCAAATGGATTGGTGATTAACAATCAAATAATGTCAAGTACTGATGAAAAATCTACAGGTAATTGACATTATTATAATGTCCTATGCTTTGTAATTAGTTTAATGACTAGAGTTTTAGAAACAACATCAAAAGCTCTTTAGAGAGTTAGCTCTGTCTTTTGGTTTAATGGGTACATTTCATTTGAAAGTTATACTACTTTTGTAAATTCACCTTGGATAAACTAAAATTACTTTTGATTACTAAAATTACTAGTGATTTTAGTTTATTCAAGGTGCATTTGTTACTATAGTAAATTTATGGACTCTGTTAATGTATTGTATTTACTTAAAAAAAGCTTTGTGATGCATTTCTTGGTAATCTTTGTGTATTAAAGATTCTTCTTCTGGGATTCCCCATAGCAAGAGAATTCCTGCTCTTATTTGGTTGGATCATTTTCTTTAATGGAATATGACATTTCCTATATTTGTAATTTTTTCCTCTTCTGTGTGTATAATGGATAACTTTTCCTTTCTTCTGTTTCTTTTTTCTCTTCTTTCGCTTCCACCACCATTTACATCCCTGATCAGGCCATTCTGTAAATCAGTGACCTCATATTCAGGCTCTAAGGTCTGGTTCTAATATGGCTGTTGATGATCATTGAGGATCACTGAGGAGAGTGCTAGCAGCCCCGCTATTATGAACAGGATTTATTGCAGTGGCGGTAGTAAATGAGGATAAAGTGTCATTGCAATGGACCTTGATCTACTCCAATCGAAGAAAGAAACGGAGAAATGTAAATAATGAATACATTGGATGTAGGTTTGAGATTTCAGCAACTTCATAATATCCAGTCTTCATGACCCATACTGCACATTCTTCCTCCTCTTTTAGAATCAACTACATGCTGTTCTAATATTTTGAAACCTTTTCTGCATCTTGGCATCTTGGAATTCATAGCTGTATTTCCCATATAGCTCTCCAACAACTCATCTTTTATACTTTGTGACTCTGTTTGGTACTAGTGGAACTGTAGTGTGAGTCAGTGAACCTGCTTTTTGGTCAAATTTCCTGTTTGTGCAGTTTGACAGCCAGTAATAACTGCCCTAATTTTGAATATTAGGACTATTGTCTTTCTGTGCCCATTCAACACCATACCTCAAACAATGCATTGGTAATTTTCCAGTTAGAGTCACTTTCTCAAATCATTCTTGCATTCATTCAGTGTTCTCCTCTATGTTTACAGATGCTAAGGCCCCAAGTGACAACTACAAGAACAAGCTACAAGAATTTATGCAGTCAAAAAAATGCAGCCTCCCTAAGTATGAAACAACTAAGCAAAATATCAATGGAAGTTCAGGGTATGTGGCAACAGTTGTTGTAGAAGGAAGGGAACATCGAAGCTCTTTTAAAAAGACTAAAAAGGAGGCAGAGAAAGAAGCTGCATTCAATGCCTTGCTAGCTATTGGTATTTTAACTTAGTTTTTTGGAAGTTTTTGAAATTCCCCCTTCTCAACCCCCCCTCACATACTGTATTTCAAAAATCAAAGAAGCTGCCCATCTGTATCAAGAGTGAATTATGAAGATTTTTTGGCAAGTCTTCAACAACACTGCCATGTGTTGCAGCAGTTAGATTTCATCCATACATACAACTCTAAGTTATTCTTAGGTATTTAGTTCAGACTGTCCTTTGTTGTTGTTTTGGATAGATTTGTGCTGTTTTGATTTGTTTGATACTCTTATAAGATGTTGCTTATGGAATGTAGAAGCACTAATGGTTTAGGCTCAGGAGTGTCAATCAACATAATTTCCCCAACGGAAAAGGCTACATGTTCATAAGCTTGTGAATATTTATATGTGCTGTAAGTCCTCGATTAAGTGCCCAGGGTGATTATTCAAAAATGATTCTCAAAGAACCAATAATATAGAAGGAACAACTGCAAATGGCACAAAGAGTTGCTTTTGTTGTGGTTACATATAAATCATGAGGACCTGGACGTGCTTTTGCAACCAAAAGCATTGCATTGAAGTTCAAAATATACTTAAATTGCTCTTTCACTTTAATCTTCTGTGGGAGGTTGGGGGTAATTAGTCAAGGGAGATGCTCGCTTGAAGGGGTGCTTATTGAAGGATGCGTGGTATTTTGTCCAGTATATTCCTCAAGTTTTACTTCTGCAGGGAGCTGTAGCCCCTTCTTGCAACACACTTGCATAAGACAGCATAATAAAGTAGTATTATCCAGATTCAGAGATAGAATGAGTTCACTTATGCCTGATAGTCATACTTTTTCTAGCAAATTACAGTATTGAATTTTGGTAGTCACTGTTGTGGTTGGTGCTATGGCCATGTTTAGATGAGATTTGATATTCTTTCAAGTATCTATGTATGAGTGTACCTGTAATCAAGTTTGACAGGGAAAACCAGTGGGTCTGTCAATAATTCCATGGTATTAATTGTAGCCAGCAAGATGCTATTGCCACATTTCTGGAGCATTGGGTGGGGGTAACTATTTATGGTTAACATCTCTTGGTCAAGTACACTTATGCCTCCATACATTTGGGAGGACAGTGTTTATGCTGCTCTCCTGTTTGTATTATTTGAATGTATGGTGGGACAAACTTTGGGTCAACAGAAAAATGCATTTATGTTAGCTTTCTATTGGGTAGTCAGTTTCCCTTGCATTGAAAAGATTCCCATACTTTCATGACCTCTAAGTCATTAACATCAGAGTATCAAGATCCTGAAAATTACACCATGATTCTTGAATATTTTACCATCTATATTGAATTATGTCATATAATGATATGAGGATTGTAGTCTCATATGCTCTTCTCAATCAATCATCTTTAAACTGATATCTATATGGACCTCTAAATACCAAGAAGCATCTGATATGTTTAAGATACAGTGGTTTGCTGACTTTGCTAGTAATCAATCTGAAAATCAGCGCTTTCATCAAATGAGCATTTAGCATTCTTTTAGTAGTTGTACTGAGTACTGCTGTTGGCAAATTATTAGGATCTGTTATCTGTAAATCCTGATCTCCACTGTAGTTGCAGTTAAAGTGGTATACTTGCAGGTAATTCTTAGATATCTTAATAGATTTTTGGTTGATGAGCATTTGTACATTTTACTGGTGTTGAAGTTGCTTTCCAGATTGTAATTAATATGATTTTATTTGCATGACATACTTGCACCAAAAATTGGCTGAAGATCATACCATATCGTTTTATCTACTCTTATGCATTTACTTTTAACATTGCTATCAACGGTTAAACCCTACTCCCAGGTGCCAAATAAATGCCCCCCACTTATTAATTTTTCAATTTTTTCCAACCCCTCAGACCTTCTTAGGACCCCCATTTATTAATTGTAAGGAAATTGACTTTTTCACAAACACCTCATTTCATTTCCTTTCTTTGTTAGTACTATGTACAGCCATTCCTAAGGAAAAATAGCATGCTTTTGTATATATTTTAGCTTTATGCTTTATGACAACCTGCTTTTGTTTTTTCCGTCTTTGTATAATCATGTAAACCTGTTACTCAAACTGCAAGCCCCCCATTTATTTTGACCCCCTGTTTATTACATTTTGGGATTTTTGTCCACCCCCCTGTTTATTAGGACCCCAGATTTATTTGGCACTTGAGAGTACTTGCACATCACCCACTATGCTACCCTTTCTTATATTTGTTGCAATTTCTTTTTGATAATTTTACATACATATCTAAACATAGAAATGCTGAGGTAACACCTTAAACAGCAGTCAAGGTTGTGGTTCATTTAGGCTGATATCAGTCAAAATACTGTGGCTTTAATTGAAAAAATTTTATAGCTGCCAATCAAACTTCCATATTTCTTAACATACTGTACTTCTATATAAGGTTGTTGTATGTAACAAATCATCTCTTTATTGTTTAAAATTTAGTCTATACTTTTAGTCAAGGATGTGCCGACTGGGGGATTGTGGGGGCATCATGCCCCCCAATATCTTCAAATTTTAAATTAAGTTGGGTAAAAGGCAGCCATGCTGGAAGAGATTTGGCAACAGTATTTTCTGGGATCTTTTTTCTTTTAGCAACAATAGTTTGTCAATTGGTCAAAACTTCCCCCCCCCCAACAGAAGGTGTCTTGACACATCACTGCTTTTAGTAACTGATCCTTGACTACAACCATGACAATTTACTTTGCATTGAGAGAAAAAGATAAGAAATCTCTGTAAGCTAATGAATTTTCAGTTGATTTCTTTTTAAATAAATATTTCTTGCAATATAATATTAATGATATATTCATAATTGACAGCAGAGTTAAAATGATAATTATTCAACTACTACAACCCGCCCTCTATATATAACATAGGTAAAATGAAAAATACACTGGGGACAAGGTACATTGTATATTTTGCTTTTATGTGAATATGCATGTGTCCATTTCTCTAACTTATACTGGTTCATTTTCTTTTCAAGACTTAAATGAAACTGTTGATAAGAGGATGGGTGAAAATTTTGAAAATATATAGTTAATAATCATAAGAAGTTAAAATAGGCAGACACTGTCCAAAACTGCCCTTCCTGCAGCTACCCCACCATCTGCATGCTCAATACTCTTTGTGCGCACCAAGTACCCAACAGTCTCATTTATTATTTCCTGATCTCCATTGCTAGAAGGAAATATATGCACTTTTTAATAACGATTACTATTCTTAGATTAAGATATAAGACTTGGTTACTATTAAATAGGGAATGTACTTAGGAAATAGCAGAATATTGAATAGAATCAAGTTAAAATTGCCCTCAAAACCTTGTAGTAATATTGTATGCAGTACATGCCCAGAAGAAATTGGTGCAAGAGTGTCAATTCGCATGTGAACACTTGTCTGCATGAGCGATTGCTCTTAATTATTTGCAAATGCACAAGCAATCCAAGATTTGTGTGTCCAAAATACAGAGTTTCTTGTTGCTGAAGCATGTCAAATGTATCATTTAGAAGAAAACAAGATAAAGCAAAGTTATGATAGGAAAAAGTGACAGTAACCAGTGTTGCAGTTGTGACAACAAAGTTCCTACTTGGCATGTAACTGCACGGTTGACAGTGCTGTTGGCATGGGCGATTTTTCACTTATGTTAATACAGATACTGGGGATTTTGCACGTGCAATCGCACGTGTCTCCGGGCATGGACTGTGTATGAGTTTACTGGGTTTCAAAAATACTGCATATCAAAGAAGAGAACTGTTATATTAGAATACAATACCTCAACAAGATGCCAAATATGCCAATCTCATTGACTACATCCAGAAGCTTGGGCCTTTCAAAATCAATATGAACAATGTAGTTCTTGTAGACTGGAGCATTAACTTTATCCATCAAGATGTACTGGCTTCGTTCCAAAGGATCCTTAATTGATTTTAATACAGACACCAATTCATCTCCATAATAGTTATTACCTGTGATGGAAATTCATTCAAGAGGTATATTTTACTCAATTATACAACTTACTAAGGCTGCTGTATGGTATTTATCAACAGAAACACACTCAATGACACAAATCAATGCCATGAAAAAGATTTTGTGTAAATCAAATTCAGCCTTCAAACGGATTGTTTGGCTGGTGAAAACATAGGATCACATTATCAAAAGATATTGTGCCTGAGTTAAACTGCTATTATTCACATCAGTATCAGACTATCGTAGATGTCTGTCTTTCCCCTTGGCCAGCCACAAGACAAGGAGAGGTGGATATCACTCACCCTCTTAAAATGCCCCATGGATTTTGATCATTTAGCAGGTACTTTTAGATTTTTGCAGCCTACCTGCTCCAGTAAGTTCATAGTGTTGAGATTTTAATCTCATTACACATAACTTCACATAGAAGTTACCCCCAAAAAGCCTACAGTCTTATTTACACTTCATATCTATTGCCCCAAGAGAAAGGCCATAGTCTCTGTGTTTTGTTCTACATATTACTAACTTACAATTTCTGCAACCTAAATTCAAATAGAATCATATAGTCTCTGCAATTTCATGGAATTATTGATGACTTAAAGTCCATATCGCTTCCTTCCAAAGGTAAGGCTGTAATCTCTGTATTTTAATTACATTATCACTAATGTAACATTTATCCAATTTACTTTTGAGTGTAAGCCTGTAGTCTTTGAAATATTATGATAATCTTGATAAACAACACTTCACATCTACCCCCAAAAGTACTGCTACAGCTTTTGGACTGTGTCTAAACTATTACAAATACTGAATTTTTACAATCAATGCAATTTACCAACAACAATAAAGCTATAGTCTTTGCAATTTCGTTTAATTATTGATAATATAAAGCTCACATCTTGTACCTCCAAAAGCAAGGCCATAAACTTTGCAATTCGAGGAAATTACTGATAAATAAACGTTCATAAATTTTACTTCCAAAAGTAAGGCAATAGTCAGCAAATTCATAAAATTATTGATAAATATAAGTTCATATCTTATACCTCCAATACTAAGGCTATAGTCTTTGGATTCTCCAATTTATTAATATTTTACACTTTATGTAATATACCTCCAAAGTAAAGCTACATTCTTTGCATTTCCATGATGAAATTGATAACAGTTCATACGTTTTACCTCCAAACGCAAGGCTCTAGCTTTTGGATTTTGTCCTATTTGTTCCTAATTTACAAGGTATAAAATACAGATCCAAAAGTAGGCAATATTTCTTGCAATTCCATGAAATAATTGATAATATATCATATATTTTACCTCTAGAAATTTAAGAATATAGTAGGGATTTTTTTCCAATTTATTACTGATATAAAATTTTTACAGCTATATAAGTAAGGTCCAATAGTAAGGCTATAGCCTTTGCAATCCCATGAGATTATTGATAAAGAAATGTCAGTATCTTCTACCTCCAAAGTAAGGCTACTGTTTTTCCAATTCCACGATATTATTGATAATACAATTCTGCTTCTTTTATTCCAAAAGTAAAGCTATATTCTTTGGATTTTGCCCAAAATGCTACTAACTTAATTATCTACTTCCCTTTTAACAGTAATGCTATAGCCTTTGCAATTCCATTAAGTTATTGAGCAATAAACGTTCATATATTTTACTTCAGAAAGAAAGGCCATAGACTTAATTGTTTCCAATTTACTACTTATGTACAATTTACCTAATATAGCTCTAAAGGTAAGGCTACATATGACCATACTTTTGGAGGTGTATTACATAACTTGTACTAGTTTTTATACAATTTATTACTAATTTGCAAGATATGTACTTTTTCCCAAAGGTAAGGCTTTCCCATTTCATGACAATTGATCATTTACGCTAACCTCCAAAAGCAAGGGTATAGTGAGTTGATTCTATTCAATTAATTGCTAATTCACAATTTGTGTAATATACCTCTAAAGGTAAGGTACTTCTAAAATTGAGGTTATAGCCTTTGCAATTCCACGAAATTATTGATAAATAAACGTTCATATATTTTAATTCCAAAAGTAAGGATAGTCTGGATTTTTTCCAATTTAGAACTAATGTGCAAGTAATGTACTTTACTTCCTAAAAGTAAGGCTATAGCCTTTACAATTCCATGAAATAATTTATGGTTAAAATTTCATATCTTAGATCTCCAAAAGCAAGGTTATAGTCTTTGGACTTTGTCAAAGTTATTACTAATTTACAATATTCATACCATATATCGAAAATAAGACTATATCCTTTAAAATTATGGCTATAGTGGTTGGATTTTACCCAAATTATTACTAAGTCAAAATTTCAGTACTTCACATGGAACAGGAAGGCTAAAACCTTCGTAATTCTATATTGTTGATAAATAAAAGACTGTATATTTTACTTCCAAATGTAAGGCTATTGTCTTTGGATCCTGTCTGCACTCTTGATAAATTACAATTTATATGCTGTACTTTACCTTCAAAAGTAAGGCTAGAGCCTTTGCAATTCCATGAAAATATTCAGAAATAAACGCTCATATATTTCACTTACAAAAGTATGGAGACAGCCTTTGGATTTTTCCCACTTATTACTAATGTACAATATACGCAATCGACCTCAAAAAGTAAGCCTAAACTCTTTGCAATTTCATGAAAGTATTGAAAAATATATATTCATATATTTTATTTCCAAAGTACGGCCAGTCTTTGGATTTTCTCCAATTGATTACTAATGCAATTTATGTACTTAACTTCCAAAAAGTTAGACTATAGTCTTTGTAATTCCATGCAATAATTGATAATTAACAATTCACATCTATCACAAAAAGTGAAGCTATAAAATTTTGATCTTTTCCAGATTGTTACCTGTCTACAACTTATGTAATCTACCTACAACAACAATAAGGTTATATATTTTAAAATTTCATGAAATTAATGATACCAGTTCACAGTGTTTACCTCCAAAAGTAAGGCTATAGCCTTTGGAATGTTATGAAAGCATTGATAAATAAAAATTCAAATCTTTTACATCCAACAGGAAGGCTATATTCTTTGGGTTATTTCCAATTTACTTTCAAAATTAAGGGTTTTGTCCTTGCTATTGCATGAAATTTTCAATCAATAAAAGTTCAATCTTTTACTTCTAAACTCAATGCTATAGCTTGGATTTTGTCCAACTTATTACTAATGTACAATTTATGCATTTTAGCTACAATAGTAAAACTATAGTCTTTAGAATTTAACCATTATACTAATAATTCGTGATTTATGCAAACTACCTCCAAAAGTAAGGCTATAGTTATTGCAATTTCATGAAATCGATGATGAGTAATAGTTCATGTTTTTACCTCCAAAAGTAATGTTATAGTCTGCAATGTCTTGAAATAAATAATAAGTGTAAGGTTCATATCCTTTGCCTCCTAAAGGCTGTAATCTGTGGAATGTGTCTAAGTTACTACCAATTTACAATTTATGCAATTTGCCGATAAAAGTAAGCCATCTTTAAATTATCTGTAATATGATCAAAATCCAAAAAAACCTTTTGGAGGTAAAAGATATGAACTTTTAATAATCAATCTTTACACGGAATTGCAAAGACTATAGGCTTACTTTTATAGGCAAAATGTAAACTAGTACTAATTTAGAAAAAGGCATTTGCAATTCAAAGGTGTTTGCTATTTAGCGATATTATTAGTAATTTAAAGTAGATATTTTTGCCTCCAAAAGTAAGTTATAGTTTCTTGACTTTTTCTAAATTACTGCTTATTTATAATTTACACAATTTGCCTGTAAAAGTAAGCCCATAGTTTTTGCAATTCCATGCAAAGATTGACAATTAACATTTCATATCTTTTACTTCAAAAACCAAGGCCAAAGTCTTTGGATTTTGATCAAATATTGATAATTTGAAAATGACATTTTTTGCCTCAAGAAGTAAGGCGATAGCCTTTAGAAGCTAATTAACATATTAGCCTATGAAATTTACTTCCAACAGTATGGCTATAGTCTACGAAGTTGCTAAAAGTGTTGATAACAGAAAATGAATACAAATTAGAGAAAAATGAATACAATTTATGAGTAAGCCTATAGTCCTTCCCATTTCATGAAATTCTTGACAATCTAAAGCTCATATCTCTTTCGCCCAAAACTAAGGCTATAGTCTTTGGATTGTGATAAAAATAGTAATGAGTTAAAATTCATGCAATTTACTTTAAAAATTATGCCTATTGATTTTGATTAAGAGTTTAAAGATTTAAGCTATCAAATTATTTATAGCTGAAAAATTTTAAATAACATGCATTTTACCTCCAAACTTACGGCTATACTCTTGCCTAGATCGAATTACAAATCATCTTTGTAGCGAAGTAAAGTGTTTTGTAAGCAATTTTGTAAGTAATTCGTCTTTGTGAGTATTTAATTTTGAGTACAACCAAATTACGCATAGTTTACACTTTAAGTATTGCGCCTCCAGAAGTACGCATATAGGTTTCACACTTCATGACGTCATTAATAATGTAAAGTTCATATTCTATTTCTTCCAAAAGTAAGGCTAAAAACACTGGATCTTGGTCAAAGTAGAAAAAGCTCTCTGCAAAAGCATAATTTTCGGATGTTATTGATCTAGTTTACTTCCAAAAGTAAGATAACAGTCTTTGGATTTTGATGACACTATAAATAAGTTGCGGGATATGCTTTTTTGTCTGCAAAAGTAAACTTATAGTCTTTCGATTTTCATGAAATTCACTTTCAATAATTTAAACTTGATTTACTTTACCTTCAGAGGTAAAGCTACAATGTAATGATTTTGATAAAACTATTAGTAATTTTAAGCTTTTTCAATCTACCTCCAAGAAGAAGGCCATAATCTATCACGGGATAGGCAGCCTGCGGCCTGTACACCGCATCTATCTTGTGAAGGAACTTCTCTTTGCCGGTGATGAAGTAGAATCATTTTGTAACAATGTACACCACCAGTTTCAAATATTTATTACCATCATCATTATCAAACTAACGCTGACGCTTTTCCCGCTTCAAGGAAAGGTACCTTAAGACAGCGTCTGATGGATGTGGCCCACTCTCATAAAACTTTTCCCACCCCTGAATTAAGTGAATACCATCTTCAATAAGATATCAGCTTAATAATCATCTATTACCTCCACCTTCTCTTTGTGGCTTCAAAACATATCGATCGGGATTAGCTAGTGCCATTTTAGCTGCAGAGTCACCTTCTTTACCCTTCAAATATGAACAAAATATTCTGAAATATAAGTGCATACAATGCAAGTGCACAAGTGCAAAAGAGATGGTGAGGAACTAGTTTATAAAATGAATTTACCGTACTGGCAAATTTTGGAGAAGCTAGAAACGTAATAAGCATCGGTCTTACTAAGTTCTAGAGGGTGATGGGGGTAGAAATAAAATCAAAAAATTGACAAACAATCCCCTATCTATGAGGTAGTCTAGAGTATATTCTATAATTATTAACGACTCCATCACATTTATATCCTTTCTATTTAAGTTTGAAATAGTTTGAAATACAAAACAAACACTTTCACTGAGCATAGGTGTCAAAGGTCTGCATTATTATTCCAATTTTTACCCCATCCCCTTCTTCGTGCCTATTCGCTTTTTCTCAGAAATTCCTCCCCATGTCAATATCGACATTTGGAACGCGAAAAACCCTTAACCATATTAACTTGGTTGTTAAATACCTAACATAGTAAGAGTAGTGAAGAACGGAAAAAGGCCCTAGACAAAATAGGCTACGAAGAGTATCCAATTAAAACTCTTCTCATGATAATAAAACGATTCGTAAATGCTCTTTCTTCTTTAAAAAAGGCAACTACTAACAATAAATAACAAAAGGAAAGTTCTTGCACATGATGTCTGCTTACAGCTAAACACTCTCCTCTCCTGTCCACTTTTATGCCATTTTTACAAACCACCCCCTCCTCGAAATTATGGATGACATAATCATTAGAAAACAGACATAAGACTCAGACTCTTACTTCATCCAAAGAATACAATCCAGCAAATGTCCTGCATATCTTGGCGACTTCTTTGCTATCTTTAATAAATCTACAAGAAGGTATATCTTAATCGTATTGGCTTTTCTAAATGCTATGAAGTCAACTATGATCAGACACCAAAGCAAATAAGTTATTTTCCACAGAAAAAGTCGCCTTCCACTGATGAGCATAGACAAGTTCATTAATGAGATAGTTTTCATAACATAGACATGTACGAGAGATTCAAAAAATAATACTAGAAGTACGTTAGTTTTGCTAGCCATATAGATGACATTAGGCTCTTCATCACCCATCATAACCAGGGATGGACCTCTATTTCAGTAGCTGAGCGTATACTCTTGTGATTGGAAATGGCATGTAAGTTGTTGAGCTATGTTCCAGTTTTGTAATGACCCAGCCATAGCAACCTCAGAGTACATAAGGGAATGCAACCCTTCAGTTTTAAGGAGTATAAGCTAGCAATAGCCAGTGCAATTACTTCAGCAAGAAGGCAAAAAAGTGTGTGTTGTGGAAGGGAATATTGGTTAGTATCTCCTGTTGCATTTTAAGTTATAATTTGATAGGGTGATTAATGATATCAAAATTTCCCCAAAACTCTTGAATCTTTCTTGATAAAATGTCAGTTAAGCGACCATCTATCTATTTTGTTATGCATGCAGAAAATAGAAGCATTTTACCTATGTTCGTTCACTATATATAGGTATATTAACTGCAAATTTTTTCAACCCAATGAAATCAATACAGGTGTTCAACCCAAGAAACCAATACAGGTGTTCAACCCAATGAAACCAATACAGTTGCCTAACCCAAAGAAACCAATACAAGTGTTCAACCCAAGGAGACCAATACAGTTAAATTCAGTTATAGACCTACAGTTACAAAACAACAGAGCAATAAAGCCGTGACTATTACATCATCAATGTTGCATTACCTCTCTACAGTACTTTGGTTACTGAGAACTTGCTGTATCTTTTTACAGCCAACAAGATGAGAAGCAATGTTAGGGGACTTAATAGCTTTTGATCTTTCAATCATTAGTCTTGCCTTCCAACACTGCAAAAGAACATAGTATTTAAACATTGCTAGTATGGTTCACTTGTTCCAGTTTTCATACCCTTCTTGAATGTGGTTTGCAAGCTGCACATAGTCTAACGGAAAATTAATCCATGAATAAATTTGGATCCAGATAATTTTATTTAGATTAGTAATAAACCTACATCTTCTGTGACATAATCACTAGGGGCATATCCAGCTCTAAAATACGCCACTGCAACCTCTGTATCATCTCTATGAAAAACAAAAGAAAGCATTCACTGTTAAGTAACGCATCTAAAGGTAGGAGGTGCCTTGATTTGGTTATAAGCATCTACGGAAAAACAGAGGGGGGAAGGGCTTTACAAAGTATCGATATGCAAAGCGAAAGAGCTTCTAGGTCAGCCACTCTCGATAAGAAATCCAAGCTTTTTTTCATTTGAAGCAGGCAATGACTCTTGAAAACACATTAATGAGAGCCTTTACACACTCGTGCACATATCTTTCACTGAAAGACGCCATCTTTCATTGTGTATTCGCAAATTTGAGGGAGCTCAGTGGGAGCTGCTGGATCTAATGGCTGTAAAAGTATATACAATCCCTTCCTTTCGGACACCCGGAACCTAATCTACTTCATTTTTGTCCTACAGTGTTGAACTTGGATTTTGCTTGCTGATAAGAGTGACAACAGTCAGAACAAAAGTAGTACCCTGGTGTCTCTAGTAGACAACCATTTGTCTATTAATCTTGGGAGAAATTGCCCTCACCTGTTGCTTATTAACACCCCCCTTCTATTATATTTTACAAACTGATCATGACCAGAAAATGTTGAAAATTGAGTTACCTTTTAATAAAAAAATTTACCAACATGAGCCCACTTCTATTTGCACCCCCTTGTTGCATTGAAAATTGGGGGTTATGAACACCTCCCTTCTATTACCTCCCCCTTTTATTAGAAACACTAGATTAGGGGAGGGTAGCTTGAATATACTACATAACAGTAGGAAGGGAGTATGTGCCTGTGCATTGTGTGCTACAGGAGAGGGGGAGGGCCTAAAACCTGGTAAAATTGGGACTACACAAGAAGTAAATGAGCTCTAATACACAGAGTTGCATCACAATATGTGCACTATGATTAAGTTATCAGGGCTTGGCCTCCCACAAAAATATGAAACCATTTAGAACACAATATGCACCTACATTGATCAAAAAAGCTATATCACAAAGGAAACACAAAATTGATACATTAAGCATGCCATCCTCTACCCTTCAAAAAAGTGGATGAATGGAAAAATTATAGTGGCATTTCAATTAAGTAACTAATAGATGAATATAAACTGTCAACAAACAACTTGTTAAATAAAAAGCTATGTCTGTTGTTGATTAAGCATGAATTGATTGTAGTCTCTTCAGAATGTCAAACACTGTTAAAAAAGCAACTTTATGACTGCAGCAGCAAACCATAAAACTGTACAATAGCAAACATGAGAAAATGGTAAACACAGAAGCAAAGAGAAGTAGCTCACATGAGCAATCTGTGATCACTTGTTAATTTTCCATGTTTATGTATGTCAGATAAAGACTTGAATATTGCAGGAACAAATCTATTTGGATAATGCTCCTTTATCCTGAAAGAAAATTTAAGCATACAAGCTTATACAATAAAAATTTAATGACAAATGTATTCAAAGTTCTCAAGTAAGACTTTTCATACAAGCTAGACAGTTCGTGTGTACCTTTTCATTGGAATTATTATAAGATTTTCAAATTGGAGATATGTTCTAAATAGCATATACACAACCATGGACATGGTGAAGGTAAGGCCTGTGGTGGGTGCAAAATGAAAATGTTTTACCAGAAGAAGCATGGCAGCAAAGATATGTGCAGACAGGCTGTAAAACTCATTAATATATTCTGCTATTTGCTGATAAGAAAGTACACTTTAGACACACTTTTACAGGGGGCTGATGCCATTCACACCCCCTTCAAGGTGGCCCTGCACACAACCCACAATCTTCCTATCTTGCTTCTTAGCACACTCTTGAGCACTACAAAACAAGGATTTCATAAACCACTTTGTGACCTTTCTGTGGTTATTCCTATATAGTGCATGGTTGCCTTGCTGGCTATCCTGAAATGAAATAGCATATTTATATGAAGTATACATTATAACAAATTAGCTACTACACCTTTCTTGAAAGTTGTACTGCATCAGTCTCTGGTCAAATCTATTCTTCTCACCAGCTTGCACAACAAAAAGGAGGACTGCACTATTAAGAAAAATTGAGCAATAAACAGCATTTACAAATAAGTAAAAACAAACCTAAATAGCTATAGCAACTTGCATGCAAGATGACTACTAACTGCCCAAGAGAAAGAGGTTGAAAAGGGTTTTATAGAAATAATAAAAAAGGAAAATGACTAGCATGTCTGATAAATGATAGATAGAAAAAATCGATATCAGGAACTATCATATCTTATATTGCTACTATGCCGATTCAAATAAACAAATTTTAGATAAATAATAAATACAGGTGGTTTCGTCATCTTCATTACAGTGCATAATTGAAATATGAGAAGAAATGACAGCGAAATAGACTTACTCTTCACTTCCATATAGCTTCCATGCTTCAGCTAAGCCCCTGCTGAGTCCAACAATTGGGTTGTTTTCTGGAAGCTATGGATAAAATGGAGATCTTTGAAGACTTTTTAGCTCCCCACTATGGTTTTAATCATGCTGAATTTTAACAAAATTATCTGGTGTTATACATCTTAAATTAACTCTCCTATAAGATTGTATCATAAGAAAACTATCCCCTGACAAATGCCAAACAAAAGTCAGTATGAAAGGAAGCTAATAGATTGTGTTTTAACAGCATTTGAATGTTATAGTTGCAATACTCATGTGATAAGCCCATGAAAGTTTCAAGATTGTGACTCTAAATTTACCATCTCTTTCTTGAATGGAGAATTACCAAGGAGCACATCTGATATATACCTGGAGATGAAGTTCAGTTGAATGAAATCAATGTAAAAAAATTGAATGCACCATATTTCCAAGCAAGCAACAGAGAGCTGATCTGAGCAGTCAAAATAAATGCCATCAAAAGTACCTATGTTAGGTGTGCAGTAGTAGCAGTTGATGAGAACATACTAGATAGAACAATGTGCGATGGTTTTTATGTGCATTGTGGAATGATATTTGTCTGTAGTATATGTTTATAAAATCAATCAAAATTTCTTATTACATACATCTTATTTGGACCAGGGCTACCTATGCTGGGGGGGCAGGAGGGGCTAGAATTACCCTTCATACAAAACTCTTTCCATCTCTCCTATCTTGCAAAGGGCCAGCTTCTGGTGTTGTAGACAGTTTGGTCCAAGAAAATTTCTCCGGGGGCAAGCCCCCAGATCCTCAACTTCACATGGTATACTAAACATTGCCCTTCTAGAAAAGAGTTTGAAGACCAAAATCTACCTCTGTGGAGAAATATGTACATTGATGTGCCGTCAGAGGAAGTCTTGCCCCCATGCCTTAGGTACACGCAGGTGTCCCTGATTTGGACAAAAGTTTTGCCTTCAAGAAGAAGGGTGAAAAAGCATGCATACCAAATCTTTTAACAGACGCTAGTTACCTGTGAAGCTGGCAAACACTTGAGCCAAGTCCAGAAAATGAAGAGGCAATCATATTAACCTCAATTTGTCTAAGCTCAAAATCTCTATGTGCAGTGGTTGCTCCATGGTAGCCATTCTCTTGAACAACCTTCTTGTCTAGCATGAAATCATTTCGCATCAAATCTATTGAGATTGGCTGAAAGTATGATAAAGCTAATATTACAATAAATTTTTGAAGATGTGACTGAATGCTGAATAACAGTAATTCCTATGGACAGGAACTATAGCTTCAATGCTTCAAAAGATTTCACTAATGACCTATGCCTAAATAGGACCTATGTACTTTGGCTATAAGAAGCATGTTTATAAGAAACATGAGGCTGAAATTAGGCAAGCTGAATTTTAAACAACACCTTAAAGAACTGTTTTTTAATTAAATTTTTGATCAAACTAGAAATAAAATAGAAACTGCATCCACTACATGCCTCACAAAGCCTGAACATCTTTGTTCTTGCATCACAGTTACCTAATATGGGTTGTTATTATCAATGGAACTCTTTAAATTTAAGAAACATCTAAGAAACATTTAAGGGTGGACTTGAAGAAAGCTAAGAAACATCCAGGTTGGAGCCAGATAGTTTGATCTCATAAAAAAACCAGTAATACTGCTTGAAAAACAGTCACAGTAGTTCAGTGTGGAAAGCAAGCCAAAAAGCAATGAACAATGCCAAGAAAAGATTTATACCTTTAGAAACAGATACTAAGCTCCTCTTTAAAAAGCATTAAGTAAGTGCAGGCATGCAACTAGGGGGTTCTGGGGGTCTAGACTCCTAACCTATTCAGCAAGTGAACAAAAGTACCCTTTTTGTAGTGCTCTTCCTACAGCAATAAGGGTGTGTCTCTAATATGGAAAAGGCATGATTCCAAAAATTTTCTAGGGGCTTTACCCTAGCCTCCCTATTCCTCCCAAGCAATGATAATAAATAGCAATTAGAATCATTTATCTTTATTTCCTCCACTTATAAATCTGAAAAACAGTATTCACAGGCAATATATTCTTGTAAAAAGTGTTGATGTACCCATTTTCTTGGATTGGACTCCTGCCCTCACAAAGTCCTAGTTACATGCATGTAGTGGTATACCCAGGGAGTGCTTCACCCCCAACAATGATAGCTATTCTATTTGTATTAGAGATAACTGTAATTCACTAAAATCAATATTCCAGTCCTCTTGGTTCTTTAGAGATTCTCTGGTCTCTTCTTTTTTCATTATCACTATCATTGCATTATCTTTATATTTGTGTTATTGTTATTTGAACTTAATATTTATCTTTCTTCATTTTAGTTCTAAATGGGGAGGGGGGCTCCTTAGACAAATATTCAATTATTGTCTATATTGATGTATTTGTCATGTGCATTGAATTGAATTGTCAGCATATTTGCCGAATTTCAACAGTGCCCGCCAACATCACTGATGTATTGCTGACAAAACAGAAGGGTAGTCTAAAGTTCTATTTGTCGGCAAACTGGCTTGAATGACATATGTTGCATGAAGTCCACCCCTGGGTATATCTATTCATCAAATTCACTAGCATCATCCTGACACACCCAACACATGGCAAGTCATGTGTTGATAATACCGTAGATCGATATAAGTGTAGAACTGTATGTACCTGTTTTGTTCCTTCTTTTTTGATTGTAGCATAAATATCAAATAGCTTTCTTGTGAATTCATCATTGACAATGACACTGATAGAGAATGTAAAAAAATACAAAAACAAATCAACAATATCAGCATCTTATCAATGTTGCACTGCTTTTCTGTCAGTCATTAAAAATGCTAACAAAACAGAGTAGTATACTGGCCACTCACTTCACATCAATATCTTTGCATGGAGACTAACTCCTAACGTAATTTTTTCAATCTACTCCTTTCTACCCCAGCAAACACCACTAAAACTGCCAAAAATATTATTTTGAACCTGCTCTGGTGCCAAAGCTTGAAGCACACCGATTTCAATCTACTCCATTTACTCAAAAACGAGCCACAATCAGGGTGAATAAAAAATCCAACATACCTCTTCAATGATGATTCCAAGAAATCGTGATCAGAACTGCATTTGTGCATCAATGTCTGAAAGCTCTTATGAACATCGAATGCCTCCTTGTACAGGTACTCCGGAAATGGGGATGGAAACAATGTAAACGGTGCAAAATTAATGAGGTCAAGGTTTTTTCTATTTCTCATTACAATACCGTGAGTGTTCGCCCAGTCAGTGGCTTCATCACTCAATGTATCAATACCTGTCTCTGAAAGATTAAGGCATTTATATGCATCCATGATCTTCGAATTGCGCAGTGTCGTGTTCATAAAACAAAACTCCGATGCAGAGCACACTGAGTTGCTGGGTGGGCGTCGGTCTAGACAAGTGGTCCCTGCTTTAGTCCTCAACAAGGCCTTTGAAGCAACTCTTCTCGCCCCTTCAGGGTCTTTTCGTTAGATGAAATGGCAACGCCGGTGTACAAAGCGCACTTCTCCCTTTTTCTAAAATACATGGAAACCTGAAGCAACGCTTTTGCAGGTGGCCCTACAAGAATACTCGCAATAGAAGCTAGGCTTGTTTGGCAGCTTGGGCAAGCTTTGCAGTGCGCTTCAAATTTATTCTGGCGCAACGTTAAACGCAGAAGGCGTAAATCGATTTTCTGAATGCAAAATCGATATTTTCGCTCTTTTTACTTACAAAGAGCACGAAGGCCTATTCATTTTGTAATAATAGTAAAAGAGCGAGAGCATTCTTACATTGTATTTACATGATACCCGGTGACTAAGCCAATTCCCTATTTTTGACCCGAAATTTCCGATTCAAAAAGTCGACTTATACACCGGTCACTGAAGAAGGGACAAGCTCAAGCGACTATCGTGTACGTCCTAGGAAACACATTTACGTACTGTACAGCTGATATTTTTCAACTCCTGCAAAAAGCACATTATTTTTTACCATAACAGCCGCAAGAGCGCGTTGTGATCTTAGAAATTCACAGTACTTCCACAGGGTCAACATTGAATTTCCTATTTCCAGGCCCAGAAATTCATGAGGTTTCCTGAGATCTGATTAGTGAAATTTCAAACTTCCGGAGATCTTCCTTTGTCCCATATTTTTGGCATTTTAGGGGCTAGAGAGGCTGGACTCCCAAATCACAAACTGTTTCCCTCCCTATTATGAACAATGGCAGAGTAGGTATATCAGTATTTTAAGTGTCCAAGGTCACTCTCTTGGAATTCTCTAACTTTTTATGTTACTGGAAAATAATGCTTAGCATTTTGGCATCATTGTGACACGTTTTTACAAAAATGCAGAAAAAAAATTATGCATTACAAGTACAAACTAGTAACTTTCTCAGTCTTTCACCTTCAGTATATACTGAAGGTGAAAGACATAAATCAACCGTCAATTTAGGTTTATTTTAGCTCGCTTTTGGTATTTTCTTACAAGCATGTACCATTTCAATTTAATTTTGACACAATCTTTATAATTTGTTCAGAATTTTTTAGTATTTTCCCAGAGACTCATTGGTATAAGACATGCACAGTTACCTTCCAACTCTAAACACTGGTTTTTTGAGAAGAATTTTCCACACATTGAAAAACAGTTTTGCAAAAGATTACCATGATTTTCACTATCATGCATTGCGTTGTGCATGTCTGGAGTGCACAACTTTGAAATAACACTTTATGCACAAAATAGTTACTGAGAGGCACCACCACAAACAGGCTTGCTACAGTGATAGATTTTCAAATACAAATAAATATCAGGTCGAGAGCTAAAATTGATTGAAATAAACAATCTATTATCATAAAATCAGTTAGAGAGATTTGTGTTGTCGTTTTGAAGCATTAAAATTGCAACTGATCAGCTGCAGTTTTCTTTGAGAAAAATCTTGAAGTTCCTTTCTGCAAGGTATCAAATTTCCTGACATTTTCCAGGAATTCTTGTTGTCCTAAGAATTTCCTTTGAAAGGTAGAAACTTCCTCAAATTCAGGAAATTTCCCTAAAAAAGGAGCACTGGAAATTCATCTTCCTTGCACAATTTTCAAACTTAGCAGTCTGGGGTTTATTGAACACAATTGAATTTCATGCTTCAGTAACAAATAGATAACTAGATCAATCTCTTTTGCAGGCAGACCAATTACACTTAGATATCTTGAAAAATGTGGGGCAAATCCAGAGCTGGACTTTGGAGGGGGCATCTAATTAATTTATTGTCTTTTCTACATAAGAAGTTTCTTAAAATTATTGTTTGCTATATGAAATGCTGTTTAGGAAGCAATCATACCCGCCCCCATCCACTGGATCCACCCCTGCCTGCAGCAGGTGGGGGCAGTGTGAAAGCTACATTCTGTGGTACCTCTTTTAGCATTCTAGAAGCGAAACTCAAACTTGGCAATTGCAATAAAATCAGAACAATCAAGCATGCAATTCACAACTTTGAGCTTTCAAGAAGGCAAGGAATGAATAGCATGCCATATAATCACAAAATCACTATTATAGAAATCCACAGAGGTATATAATATATTTAAATATCTAATGAAAAGACTAAAACTACACAAAATATAAGGCTAAAACAATGATTGAACAGAAGCAAACTTGAAATTTTCACTGGCTTCAAAGATTCCCTTCATTAATCTCAAACTACTTATTTCTCTGATATTGCTGTCAACAATGAGAACTGTTATCACACATCACCTTATCCAAAGTAAACTGCAAGCATTGCACATAAGACTCTTACAGGGGCATCAAAAACAGGGATGGGGAGGCACTGCCCCTTCTTTTTACATAAAGTAGCATGTTCCACTATTAACAGAGTTTATCTTTGACCTTAGTGATCAGGCCCCTCCATTTGGAAAGTCATTTCAATGTCCCTATCTAAAGTTTAAAGATCATAAGTAATATTAGTGTCACTATCAATTGTGGAAGCCTACTAGTTTTTCAATCTACTATGCTATCATTTCTTGACCTACAATGCCTTCAGCCCTATTCTGGTATGACAGTATTCCATTTTGGATGTTGAAGACCGGTGATCATAAAGCATAGTACCATTAAAACACCAAAATGCTGATCACATGTTGAGAGCTGAAAAATCATAAAGCAATTCTGTTTTGCCTATTTTTCACACTTATTGTTTCATACTACACCCTGTTATATTGGCCTCATCTCCATTGCTACCTTCTCCTGGATCATTCTTTCATTCTTACTTTTACATCTATATTGTTTCTATGCTCATACAATTTGCTCATATTTCAGGTGCATGGACCTTGTCACACATGCAGCCTCAAATAAATCAAGGCTATCAATGATCTAGTCTTGGGCAGATGTGTGAATAGGAACTCTTGTTCCGCTTTCTTCAAAGCATGCTTTTACTCTGGAAAATCTCTGGTGCATCAAATCTCGGTATTTTCATGCCTTGTTTTACTTTAAGTACATGCTTCACTTTGACAGAATTTATGATTCATATACAGTTAACTGCATCACAAGGTTGATACAGCAGCTTATAGATGTGAGTAGCTTATATATTGTCAAAGCCTACTTTGTTTGTGACATACAATAGAGGATGGCATTTACACAGGGGGGCAGGGATGCAACACAAGGCCAGCTTGAAATTGAATACATATGGTACTATGAAACCTTCATACACTGCATAGGTCTTAAGAGAATACAGTCTATCTAACAAAAATTATCAGTTTGCACTACGAATTGTCAATTTATCAATAATAATACTATAGTACTTTTGTACATACTCCACCAAACCTCCATATTAGTGAATGGCTACATTAGAATATGATTGCTCCTAATTAAGTTTCTTCTCTATAACCAATTTTTGCTGCTGATACATCTGCCCTAGCGACACCTGAAATGCCAACATTTGCATTAAGCTATTTATTGTGACACACCATAACTGCAATGATAATAACTAGACACATTTTCAACTTGTAAATATAATGCACATCTGGTATATAAGCAAATTACTAAAGCTCCACACTTTCCATAGATGCCTAATAGAAGAAGGGATGCTGTATAATATTTAAAATGTCTTACAAGTTACTGAAGACCTTATTAAGGTCTCCCATTTATTAACCTCTGCTTTAACATTAACTTTTCATCCCCTCTGCTACAAACATATCTTGCATTTCAAGCTTTTCCAACCCCTCCCTCCACAAAATAAAGCTTCCTAAAAATCAGACATCGAAAATTTGAAAATTCTCTGACCCCAGCTATGTCAGAACTTTTCTAGTAGGCACCAGGAAGAGATGCATATGCAATGACCTGTCACTATTAATAAATGACATTAACCTAAAAGCTATATAGCATGAGGCAAATTTCAAATCACCACAGGCATTCTATATGGGCAACTGTAAAATGCAAGTCAGTAGGTCATGTAAAATGCAAGTAACTTTGGCAGCCTCTTCCATTTTAATGAGAAGGCTAAGTAATTCATAAGGAAGCAAGGCTAGAAGCTATTAATTAATCTAAACATGTTTTGAGATGACATGCCAATAGGGTAGGCCATTGTAACTGGCTAGATCCTGTGACATGCGCCAATGTCTGGGGCATGTTTCATGTTATATTGTATGGTACCTGAGGTGCCAAGGGCAGGGGGCCATAGTCTATCAATTTTTCAAAATCATTGGATTTTCAGAAATTTTAATGCTTTTCTGAAAAATTTTCAGACCTTTGCTGTTGGTAAAGATAAAGACGTTGAAATTTTTAGAAAATTCATGAACTTGACCCCCCCCCTTACTCTACAGCTGCCACAACACCTCTGCATGGCACTCAAAGTCACATGAGCTTATATTGTCAGTTGATATTCAGCAATTTTTGAACATGCAAGGGTCTCACATTTAACACATATTGAAGTAGAAAATTAAAGGGCATAATAAGATGTGCAGACAATTACATAACATAACATACCATAACATAACATAAAATAAATTTGGCTTAGGTCAAAGGCCTATTACAGTTCTAATTTCTATACTGAATAGAAATATTATAGTGTCATTGGAACACTCTGCGGTCAGTTTATCTGGAAGCATGTATCTGAGCTATATGGTAATAGCTTTGCAGTAGTTGGGCATCTCCACTTCTTTATATCCAACTCTTTCTCTTGACTCATAGTTATGACTAACAAAGTCATAAAGTTGAATAACAAAAATACAGTGGAAGGCTGTAGGCCTCGTCCACAGCTTTGACAAACTAGGAACCTCCAGATAACTTCCTGTTTTCAGCTATGGCCTACATTTGCCTGACCAGCTGACTTGCATTTCACAGCTGCCAATTCTATAGCTCATATGCCTAGAGGCATATAAAGAATAGAAGGTCTGAGTGGATTTGAAATAGATTTGCCCATACACTCAAAGAGCTTATTGCATTTCAAACAGGTGGCTGGAAAGAAACTAATTGATAAGTAAATGAAACTTAAAGTAGTTGAAAGCTCTTGGAATCAGAAATTGTTTAATTATATGACTAAAGTGCAGGCCTCCCAGGTAAAACATACTACCTGTCGTCTCATTATAGCTAGGTTTTCTTGTGCTTTTGAAATAAATTGCTTGATTTTCTCAGAATCTGATTCACTTTTATGTTCCTTAAAGGCATCTCTCACTCTGCGCTTTGCATATTCCCTGCAAACAAGTAAGTTTCATAAGAGATTGAAAAATAGAGCTAAAAAAAGTTCCATAAAAAATAGTAGGTGACCAGTCAATGATTGTGTCCTACTAATGATGTATTCCCCCAGCAGTATGGGATGACACAAATGCCATCCCCTTTCATTTTATTCCATTTTACAATTCTTTAGACACGGTAGTCCCATCAATGTAGAAGACAGATTTTCAGGGGGTTAAAGGAAAAACTTATATGCAAAACAATAGCTAAAAAGTAAAGTTACAGCAAGGTGTGCCCACCTTAATTAGATATGCATGCAAAGGCCATCAATAGTTAATAAAAAACTGGCACTTTTTAGGATTTAGTCATGTGCACATCAAATAAAGAGCATTTCATACAAACACTGGACTGGCAACTTTGAACAATGCACTGGGGATTTGTTTTCAAATTGCACAGCAGTAAGTAGCATAGATAAGAATTTTGTGCTGCTGAAATAATAATTGTACAAGAACTGCAAGGCTGCACCCATGGCTGACAGCTGATGTGAGTGAAGCAAGACATATGCACCAAGTTAATTTCAATAGGCAGTGGCGAGATTAAAAAGGCTTTCCATGCAAATCCTGTGAATCACAACTTATTTTATGTATAAATGACATAGCCAAGTCATTAGATTTAGGAGATCCAACTGATATTGTACTATTAGGTTTCCAAACAGCATTTGACAAGGTATCTCATACTAAACTTCTGTACAAGCTGCCTCAATATGGTATCAGTGTCTCCAGTTTCTTATTGAAGAGATCACAGACAGTTGTACTTGAGGAAACAAGATAGCTGCAGCATCTGGAGTTCCTCAAGTTTGTACTGGGACCACTGCTATTAGCTGTTTTCAGAAATGACTTACAAATATTGGTTTCCTCCCATGTGAGATTATTTGCAGATGATTGCCTAGTATATAGGACTATAAATAAAGTGGAAGATGCCCTTACTCTCCAAGAAGATCTCAATCAATTGCAGATGTCGGCAAATCAATGACCTATCTCATTTCACAAGCATACTCTAAAGGAAGTTGATCACTAAAGTACCTTGGTATCATTATAAACAACAAACTGAAATGGAATAAACATGTTCAAGTTATATGTATGAAAGTAAACAACACTTTGAATCTTCTGTGAAGGAACATCGGGGCCTGCCAACATGTTGTGAAGGAGGTGTTATGAAACACTTAAAACCAGTTTCAGAATATTCTTCCACTGTATGGGACTCATTTAGCAAGCAAAATGTTGATAAAATAGTGATGGTGTAAAGGAGCATTGCTAGGTTTGTTTTTGGAAATTAAAGCAATAGTGCAAGTCCAACAGCAATGATTACAGAGTTGGGTGGTAATGTCTTGAAGAACAGAAAGCAAAAGCTAAAGCAGAGATGGTGTTCAAAATCCAACCTTGCCATAATGCAATTCGACACAGCCTATACCAGCAAGATCAACAAAATCTATGTAGAAGTCAATCGGTAGTTGTCATCCCATCTTGCAGGACAAACTGCTAAAAAGTCACATTTATTCCAACTGCTATTCAAATTTGGAATAACCTTTCCTATACTATCAGAAACAGTCATTCCTTTGATAGCTTTAAGTTATCCATAGACAACATTACTTTAGCAAATTACTGTTAATTCCTAGTTGTAGTGTGTGTCAATGAATGAGTATTATGATTTATGGGAAATTTGTACTGTTTATACAAACTTATTAAAATCACGCCAATCAGTGCAAAGGTGCAATCTACCTCATTAGCTGATATCATTAATTATGTAATAATTACTTTACTGAGCGGACAAGTTCAGCTTTTAAGAAATCGTGGTGCGCGTCCGAGGTGAATTCCCGGGATTTTTTGCGCTGATCAGGTTTTAAAACCTTTGCGAATAATCCAGATTGGTTGACGTTTAACCTCTTCAAATACACAGCCAGAAAACCTCAAAATTGATTTTGCGTGTCCAAGTCTGGAAAACGCTCAGACTGGTGGGTCGCAAGATATTGTAGGCGCACAGCAAAGCCTCCAGTATGGGATAGAATTTCCCATAAACGTCGTATTACTGATGCATAATACTTCGCTCGCACACATGCCAGTATATTTATTACTGTTACTGTAGTCCTATTATTATTTTATTTCCATTATTGTTTGCACTGTAGAGAATCGTTGCACGTGAAGCTCTATAGATAGAGCTTCACGTGCAACGATTCTCTACAATGCAAACATCAGTTTGTTGTGTGCTTTCTCTGGATATATAGTACAGCTGGTGAATAGAGCAAATGAGTGTTAAGCTTTAGCAGCAATACCTAAAATTGTAACTACCAAACTGTTTTCCTGTTCTCATTAACTCTTTGTAGAGACTCAAAACTTCACTTCGAGTAGCAGCCATTTTAATTGTAGTGCTGTTGTTGCTGCTATAGCTGTTATTGATGATTATGTAACCATATAACACATTTCCTCAAAATAGCGCCCGAGGCGCTCAGTTAAAAGTCACCCTTGTTAAAGACTGAAAAATGGCTTAAAGTTTGTCGCACAACAAAATTAGTATATTTGCACGTCGCATATCTGTGTAGTCATGCTCCTAGACCCTAGATTTGGTAGAAGTCAATTGAAAAATGAGTAAAAATTTGTAAACCTTTCTTTCGTTTACGGCAGGATTGGCAGAAAAATATAACACAGTGCTTTTATTTCCAAACACTTATTCATCCAAAACCAATGCTACTCATTACTAATCAGTGCTACGGGTCTTTTACAAGCACCACGTGCAGGCCCTCCTAACGTTAAACTTTTCTCAAAGTTGAACTCTAGTTAACCGTCTAGTTGACTCTATATCTGTCTGAGCAACTCCAACCCTTCTCTAATGCTGGGTGCCAAATTTATACATTAGAGCGGAGTGCTAGGTGGTCCCCATATACAATGCTTGCCTAGCACTAAATTATCATGTGATTATAAAGTCTAATTACACAACAGTGGTAACTAAACAAATTACAATAATGGTCATCAGCCTAACGAGTGGAAATCTAATTAAGAACTAATTATAAGTGACTAAATAAAGCTGCAAGCGATGAACGATCTGCACGAAAAACTAAACTAAAAATAGAACCTAAAAATAACCTTATTACAAATTACACTGTAGAGCACTTCTATATACAACCTCGGTTAGTTATTGGGGGAAATGTCCGCTTCCCCACCCCCCACTGTCTACGGGTCTGGTGGACACAAACGCAACATGCGAGGAAACAGAAAATACAATGAAAAAGGAATCAGTGAAAAATCCATATGAAAATGGAAAAGTTGCGTAGAAATATAAAGAAAAGTGTTATAAAACAATATCAATCTATCAGCTTGGATTTGTTGTAGCCTGAGCAATATCTTGTTCTGAAACCAGCCTTTCAAACAGATTCAAGTCAGATTCGCCTAAAATTGATAACTGGTCGTGGTTTAGCATGTCTTGCTTTGATTCTGTTCGTATTCGTTGGCAAATTTTTATTAAAGGGGGTGCTCCTTTGAGTGGGGCGCTCATTTAAAAATATTTACTTTATGGGAGTCGTTCATCCTAGGGGACCCTTTCGAGAGTGAGAGCTCTTTCAAAGAAATATGGAACCCGTCTTTTTTATAAGAAAACCACCATTTTGCCTGAGTCTCAATTTTCTTAACAGTTCCTGAAACTGAATCTGAGATTTCCTTAATATTTACTAAAATAAACTGGCTAAAATGGTTCCCACTTTCGTTATTAATCTCGTCCATCTAATTTGGGACGAAAATAAATCAAATGATTCTTACAATGTTCCTACAAGGCTCATTAAATTAACCCGCAATAATATATCTGAACATTTTTCTGCTATAGCTAACTCTTCATTTTAGAGGGTCTTTCCAGACAAGCTGAAATTTGCAAAGGTTACGCCTATTCATGAAAGTAAATCAAAACTGGAATGCGGAAATTATCGCCCACTTTCAATTCTCCTCTACCTTTAGTAAAATTCTTGAAAAATTAATGAACTCTCGCTTAGTAAGATTCTTAGGAATAAAGGGTATAAATTACAAACATCAATATGATTTTCAAGAAAATAAATCAACTTCTTACGCTATTTTAGAGCTTCAATCTCAACTAATTAATTGCAAGTATTAAATCTCTCAGTATAAACAATGAAGAACTTAAAAAACAAAATTATATAAATATCTTAGTGTTATAATAGATGAAAAAATAAATTAGAAACAACATAGAAAAAAGTGAATATTAAAATATCTAAAGTTATTAAAGGGATTCTTCTGAATGATCAACTACTCGATGCATTTTGGACCTACTACACGTTTTTCTTCATAGGAAACAAATTTTTTGTCTTTATCCATATTTCTTCACTTTCTGTCAAATTCATCATCAGCTAATTCTTAACTTCCAATACCAAGAGCAACCAGACTAGTTAGTTGTGACGCAAAGAAAAATGCTCATATTTTGTGCAAAACGTCCAGTGGATGTTGTTTCTATTCAATTTCTAGTTTGATCAAAAGTTTTAAATAAAAACAATTTTCAAGTTATCATTTCAACTCAACCGTCCTATGTTTCTAAAATGCTTTTTAAGTTTTACCTACTTATGGCCTCATATTTCTTTATAGCTATATTTTTATATTTAATAAAACATATACCCTTGTGTGGTTAGGTAACGATACTCTCCACATAAGTTGTATTCTTCAATCTCTAATTGTTTATCCCGTAGCAGGAGTATGACTATGACTATCAAGAGAAGATAACTTAAAAGTTGCCCGATCCACTGAAAGTTGTTCAACAAGCTAAAGATCGCTAAAAATTTCCTAACTATATCCATAATCTCAACTGCTGGAGTACTGGTTTTCGTAGAAGGTGCTAGGGAGGAAATACTAGAGGGGCTAGTGCCAGAGTACCGAAAATGAGCAAAGGGAGAAAAATGTAGCGAATTTCGCCCTTCAAATTGGCTAATTAGAAAGAAAAACAGGTCGTGAAAGTTTCGACAGTGCATATAAATCTTCAAAACATAAAGTGTCGACAGGGGACTAGACAGATATTTTGGGCTGAACTAGAAGGGGTTGTTGTTTTTTACAGTCTCATAGAGGAGCCCCTGCACAAATATTACAAATGACTAGAACATTTCAGGACTTGAACTTCTACCTTTTTACTCGGCCAGGTAGGAAGCCCACTAGATGAATGGTCTAGCAATGATCCATGCTTTGTCTTGGTCTCCCAACTTAATACCGAAATAAGCATAATAAACACCTTTAACAAAAGGTGTTATTTTCTGGCGTTGAACAGACGGGACATAGCTTCCACAAATGCAACAGAATATATTAGGATGATTTACGCAGCCTCTTCCTTTAGACATTTATTTTTTGAAACACAACCACCAGCATAAGCATAATGAACTGTAAGACTAGATAAAAAAGACTAGTTCAATCACTTTCAAGAGTGAAACCCTTATGTGATGATACCACAGCGAATGCGTATGACGTCAGAGAGTATCCTACCATCTACGACAATAACAATAATGACGTAACTATACGTAATAATACAGAAAATTAAATTGCAAATTAAAAATTTTCCTGATGTGATAGAAAAAAAGTGACTTCACATTCATAATTAGCATGTAAAAATCACAAATTTAGCCAGGAAGAAAAAATCATGTTGACCAGTGTAATGTTAAAAGATGCTCGGTAATGGCTGCATGGAAAGATAAGCTCAAATTAACGGACAAGCACAGGCAGGAAACCAGATTGTCAGAGTCTTCTTTGCCACTGTTTCAAAGCCAAGTGTTGCATTAAAGTCATGAAATCCACATTTTTGATTTTATACGAAAGTGTATTTTGCCCAGTACTGAAGCCTTTCTCGCTTTTTCGCGATTTCAGAGTCAAAACTTGCAATGAACTTTCTTATCAAAACTTTTCTGAGTTCAAATGTTTTGCACAGACATATTAGAGGAAAGCGAAAAGTTACATATAAAATTATTGTTATAGGAAAGCCAATAGAAAACCCTTAACATTTTTTACACAGATAAATCACATTTCAAACACTTATAGGAAGGGTATCCGGTCCTAACTGCTCGTGCCAGAACTAAAGCCTCTCAGAGGCACCCTCCAAGCCTCAAGGAATCGGTGGAAACGGAGGTAAAATCGAGAATGAATACACTAATAAACAATCTTAGGTCTCAAAAATCCAGTACCGAGCTTTCTTAACATTTTTACTAGTTGAGTACTACTTTCTTATAAACCACTTTCAACGCTGAGTTAGTGTTTATTTTGATCAAAATTTATGCATACAGCTATAAATTTTGTTTCCGGAGTAAAAGTTAAATTAAAGCGCGACGTTTTTGTAAAGCAATCTTTTTATATATTAGTACCAGGGAGGGAGACCTTTGCATTCTAAAAGCAATTCCCACTGGCGACTAAAATGAAGCTCACAGGTGGCCAAGTTCCTTCGGACATGGAATTATTGACCCTTGACATAGGGTAACACCTAAGCCCATTTTAAACTCACTTAGACCCACTTAGATTATTGTACATCCTTTCCAGTCGGTACCAAGCTATGCTGCTAACTCCCAACGTGATGAGTGTAGAAGGGGGAATGCAGGGGCAGTGCCAACCACCGAAGAATACCCTATGAATCGAACAATACAAAAAATGTAAGTCTTGATGAAGAGCCTTGTACTATGCTATCCTGAGCCTCAATTTTCCTATAAACTTAGAAACTATATTCCCAAAGAGAATGTAGTTCGTGGGGCCATTCTAGCTTGATGTGGAACTGTGAATTGCTAGCAACCTCTAGAAGACTCTGGACATGCTTTGAACATCTGCAGAACTTCAAATTCCACGTCCCAAAGTAGGCTCGTTCAGCTACTCCGAAGAAAATAGGAGTAAAGATTCAATCATGAAGCCAGCTTTCAAAAGAAGGGGGAGCAACCAGGCGAGATGGAAGTGTCAGCCACACCTAAATGTAAAGAAAGTGCTTTTTTGAAACACAAGGAAAGAGATGAGTTTGGGCACTTCGATCACGAATTCGTTTATCACCACGCCCTTTACGTTGGCTACATTGTAACCAATATCATTTATAATACCATAAAGGCAGGAAAGGGGGTCTGGGGCCTTGCCCCCAGAAAAATTTTTACAAATGCATTTCCTACAACGCTGGACAATTCCCCTTTGCAACTTTCCTGAATTACTGGGGGGTCGCAAGAACCCTTTGATTTTTTCCTATTCACTGTGATAATTACTACTTTTACATACTACTTACTATTCTACATACAATTAACTTAAAACTTAACACTACTAAAAGAACAATACTACGGAATGCAAGATATCATGATAACTTTGTGGTTATTAACATGAATAACACGTAACATAACAAAAATTAAAACACAGCTATAAAAATACATATAAATACACATGAATAGCTTTTACTAATAAATTTTTTTCACAATCATTTCTCGCAAATTTTATTAATATTTTTGCTTTGTAATCCAAGCACACCCCTCAGAGGGTCACGTGGTCCTTCACAGCAACATGGATGCCATCAATCGAGGCAGGTGGGGGAATTTCTTGTTTTAGCTTTGTAGATATAATGTAGACATAAGATCTATAAACATATAATTTAGACCTCAATTCTAGAATCTGCAGTATATTTTGGGCATATACAACAGGCACTCAACTGGAGACTCTTTAGGGCAGGTGGGCACACTACAACTTTTACAGAAGATACGCCCTTCGAATACTGCTTTGCAGATTCACAATTGGAGGAAATTATGCGTGGAATTTTATCGATATCGTTGCTCTGAAGGCCAATAATTCTTATTGATATTGCTTGTGACGGTAGAAAGGGAAAAAGATGGGGACAGGGCGAAGCCCCCGGACAAGTTTTAGAACCATGCCTTTTCCATGTTAGGGAAACGCCCTTTTGAATAGAAAGTACTCTACCAAAAGGGAACTTTCGTTCTTTTGCTGAAAAGGGTTGGGGGTCTAGTGAAGTTTGGTGATTTACTTCAACAGGTACTTGTGTAATAACAAGTTTGAAATCGTAGCCACAGCAAATACGAGATCTTCTTTTACGTTTTACTTACCGCATCAGAGAGTGATTCTTTGGAATTGCCGGGCATTTATGCAGTATTAAATGTCTTCAAAATGATCTCAAATGGCATGATTTGGGTTCACTAGACATCTGATCACAAATTAAAAGCAAAAGCAGAGAGAAAAATTTTCGAGTACTATTTCCTCCTGTGAGCCTGTTCTGTGTCGGCAAAAGTAAAGTGGGAGGTTGCTAGTTATGCTAGACTAACCTTTTTCTAATCGCATTGTCATATCAGATAATCGAAGAAATGAGCATACGATAATAGAACAATGTATGGACAGGTTTGAACATGCGCATAATGTCTGTAATAGTACACAACAAATTGCCATTGTTGTGCAAGGGCTTCTTGTAATATTTCATTGTTGTGTAAGGGCAATTTATTTCAATGACGATATCCTCATTTAGGACGATCTTACGACAATCTAAAGCTTGTCTTGTTGAGTGAGAAAGCCACGAAAGAGACCAAGAACATGGAGAAATTAAACGTGGACACACCACTGAAAGAAACAAGCATACTCAGTATGGATGAAGTTTTACCATTTATTGGAGAATTTGGCAAATTCCAGATTGTATTAGAGGCTGCATTTTGCATTATGATCATTCCACCAGCTATGCTAGTGCTCTTACCATACTTTGTGCAGCATATTCCTCCTTGGCAGTGCTCCAGAAACAGCACAATTTGTCCGTATAATGGAACATTTAGCGCACATGACAAATTGTACAAGTTGAGATGTAGCATGCCGAGGTCAGAGTGGGAGTTTTCTAAACCTAAAGAATATTCTATAATTACGCAGGTGAGTTGTTTATTTTGGCAATTACTAGTCGAGTAAAACTACTAGCCAGTTGGCCAGGTTGAGCTGTTTTGAATCGATTGCAAATAAAATTGTCTTATTGTACAGAGATTTTGTCTACATTTGCATCTACATGCTAATCAGCAATACCTGATAAGGCATCACGGTCGATGGAATTCAATACAGATTCTATGCACACCCACCATAAGCCATGTCAAAGGCCGTGAAAGGGATATGAACTATAGGGGATTTGGCCTTAAGTGAGTCGCTGACTGGTTCAACTGAGCTATAGAATATTTCAAGGGTGTACATTTCTATGGATGAGTCTCCATATTGTTCTCTAAGCATGCCCATCGATTAATTGAGTTGAAATGATGCTTGTATTGGCCTTCGATGCATTGTTACTGGTGTAATTACACTTAATGGCTTGCATGGGATAAAACAGGGGTGATGGTAAAGGGAATTTTTAGGGGTATACAACTCCAATTTGGCGACAAAGAATACTTCCCTTAGACTATCCCTATTGATCTACTGCAGATTTGCCTATAAGTTAAATATTTGAGGTGCGGCACCCCTGCACACTCTGTGGCTCTTTGAAAGTCAACTCACAGCAACATATACTAACCATACAAGATAAAAGCTGGGGAGAGAAGGAGGAAAAATAGCAGAGGAGTGAGAAGGACTACCAGTAGGACGGGGGTCAAAGTTTCGTCATGAAAATAGACTTTCAGCTTTGAATCTACAGAACCCAAAACATCATAAACCGGTTTTTGTTGATGACGCCTGCCGGTACCATGTTGGTTGAGACTGTCATATGATGAAGCTGACTTCAATTTCATAATGTATATCAGATCTAAAAAACTACCGGTCAAATTTAATAGGTACCAGACAGTGGCGTTTCTAAGGGGGGGCCAGGAGGGGCCATGGCCCCTCCAGAAATATTTTTGGCCCCTTCATTGGCCCCCCCACTTTTTAAAAGGTGTTTTGTTAACTTTTACCACCTACTAAGACAAGGCTTTTGTCAGGTTTCCGAGTTTGATGGTCTGACTTTCTCACAGGATTTGAATGTTTCTCTTCTTCCTGCTACGGAAATTGTTATAATTCTCTATTACTGAATCTCTCGAAAATTTTGCTTACGAAATAGGCTGTGAAATTAACTACTGTTCATCGAAATTTGTGTTCATTCAAGAACTAGTGCCTTTTAATAATGGATAAATGTGTAAGTTTCACAAAGCGAAAAGATGTCACGCCTGAGAATGAGACAAAAGTCAAAAAGGCTAAGGGAGAAAGTCCTCTGAGCAACTTCAAGATCCTCGTTTGGATTTGGCAAAGGCTTGTCAACTCATTTCTACCATTCAACGGGAGTTGGAATGCAGAAGAAACGTAGATATGATAAATTACAACGAGGAAGTTGAATCGTTATGCAGAAAATGTGGCTTAAACTACGAAGAGAAAGAGCGTTGATCTCAAAGACCACCAGATGCCTTGAGTGATTACTTTGTCACAGATGCCATTGGAAAGTCAGCCGGAGCGAATTCAGAAAAACTGCTCCATGTCGATGCTCATATTCAAATACTGGACTGCATGTTGTCTGAGCTTGATAGAAGATTTTCCGGCGATGCAAAGGTGATTATGCAAGGAGTTTCAGCACTTTCACCAACGTCTGAGAGCTTTTTGGATCATTCAGCATTGAAGGAAATTGCATTAAGATATGGCATCTGAGTCGTTGCTAACTAGCCCTTTACCAAAGGAATTTCATGAATCAATCCA
>WIPJ01004505.1:0-38488 GCA_018155075.1 Cassiopea andromeda | reverse complement strand
TGAAAATACCCCCCCCCCCGAGAGAAAACGTCTCAATTCCCAGGTTCAGTTCTCAGAAAAAAAATAAAAATGATGATGCTAATCAATAGAAAATTATTAGCACCAGACATCAATCCATATTTTGCTAGGAACGATGATGTATAGGCCTGAATGATGATGATGATAATGGCGAAGGAATGAGCTTTTTTACTGCAATTTAATGAACTTACTACGCATGTTTTAAATTTTTATAGTTGGTTTAGTTCTACGTTCTATATGTACTTTCTTATATTAAGCTTTGAGAGTACCTTCTATCGTTTTAGATTTGGACGCAAAAAGACTTTGATTCCATCGATGGTTGCGATAATGACCATTGGATTCCTCACTTCATTTTCACCTAACCTTGCATGTTTCGTAGCTTCAAGAGTCTTGATTGGCTTCTTCGTTCCTGGTACTTCCGTCCAGATGTTCGTTCTCATATCTGAATATGTAGGCCCAAAATGGCGACCGTTTGCCGGAATGACCCTTTGGCTGTCTTTCGCTCTTAGTATGGTTTTTCTTGGAGTTCTTGCATATATTGTGCAAAATTGGAAGATGCTTATGATAATCACGACAGCTCCATATTTTATTTGCATTCTATTTTTCAAGTAAGTTTAATCTTTATTGTAATCATAATCTCTTCAAGTTCATGGGAACAATTGGAGATTGTGCCAAATCTCTTTTTGCAGGCAGCAAGGGTTGATTTTGGCCTTTGAGCTCCTCGATTACGAATTGATTCGGGTACTTGCTTCTGTATATCATTCGATTGGTAATAGCATTTTTGTCTGTGCTGAGCGCCAGGAGGATAAAAACATTTTATGCATATAAATGTATTGTTTCTAGTTGTTCACGCTATGTTTTAATCGGTCATAATTTATACCTGCTTCTAATCAGATTTATTCCAAAGTCCATTAGATGGCTACACTCAAGCAAAAACGAAAGGCAAAGAAACGAAAAGGGGTCATTTACCCGTTACACAACTCTTTATTTACCATTTAAACCCCCACCCCTCGTAACGTTCCGTACTTTAGCTCTCTATATGAATTGAGCAACAGCGTAACAATTCATGCAACCCGCCCTCCTCCTTGGTGGCGTTATATAAAGGGTGAATGCAGGGACGTCACCGTAACATATTTTGGGTGTGTCAGGGGCTTGCCTGGTGAAAATTTTTCATCTGTGGCTTTTGTTTTAGCAGCAGTAGTTGACCAATGGTCCTGGATCCAGCAAGCCGCTCTGCAAAAATACATTGCACTACCAATGTTGCCCTGAGAAATGTCAAATTTTCAAGGTTGGGGGTGATTCACCCCTATACCCCCTTTATGTTCATCTCTGGGTCAATGATATCTAATTTGGATGCCGATATTGAAAGCCGTTAGAGAAGGATGGTCTACTTAGGCGTCGACTTGATTTTCTCATGGGGGTTCAAATTAGAAAATTTAGAAAACTGTCTATCATGAATATACTTTGTAGTTATTGTTATATAACACATTTTACTGAAGACAGCAATAGAAAAAGAGTTAGCTAAATTAACAGAACATACATATAGATGTATAGAAGAAGTGTCAATGTTTTATCATTATCTTGGGTTTCATTGATTTGGACAACCAAAAAGTGCCTTTTCCCAAAATTTTCAGGGGGATTCAGCCCCCTTGTAGCACTGCCCGGAGAGGGCTGGAGCCCACGTAGTTGGCGCCTATGATAGTCCGAGGTTTTTTGTCAATTTGAGTTTTGTCTTGTAATGGCTGATTTTTCTCCTACAAGATTTATTCCCGAGTCTATAAGATGGTTGCACCTTAATGGAAAGACTGATGAAGTGATGATGATATTGAAGAAGATAGCAAGGATCAATGGCAAAGAGTTACCAGATTTCAAATTGGACGAAGTTAAGCAAGATGCTTCAGCTGGCCTTCAACATTACAAACATCTATTTAAACCAAAGAAAATTGCAGTAAGATCATTAATACAAGGATACGCATGGTATGTTAAATATCCATTAGATTGTCTTGTTTTGTTTATTGCCTATTAAAATATAATTGATGCGATCACTTCAAAATCGTTCCTACTTCCAGACCAACTTATCAGAATTAGAAAGTATACTGAAAAAGCAAAACGTTAGAATTAACTTGACTAAAGCAAAGCAAGGAATCTGTCTTACTACTGGTTTTCATTATTAATTGATCTATTGAGAGCTTGAGTGGTTAAGAATCTCTTTAACTTTAACTGTCTTCTAAATCCTGTGAAGCTGTGTCTGTTCATTTGCCTTGCTAGTAAATTTGTGCAGCTAGAAGACATAAGTAGTCACTCTAGCTGCCAAAATATTGTATAGAAAGGGAAGGAAAAATATTTCACAAATACTCATGAAAAGCAATAATAAGGGAATAGAGAAGTGCCTGTAGGAAAGGGCAGGCAAGTAGGGCAATCGGCAGCTGAGGTATAGTGACCAGTTCCTCCCCTCTTTAACTGTCTCCCAGTGGTTCCTCTAGCTCTCAATTCACTGCAGAATTGACAATGAGATGCCAATTGAGACAGGTCCCAAAGTTAGCCTAGAACTATTGAGCTAGCCGCTTTACTACTCGCACAACACCGTGGTGTACACAAAAACAGCCCTTAATGCAAATGGAAGAAGCAGATGGAACAATCAAGGAAGTTATGTATTAGGAATTTGCTGCAATGTGACATATATAGCCTATCCATTGATTATCTACTTTGAATAGCCTAACGGGAGATTTCCATGTACAATCGCTTTTAGGAAGGGCTTCCAAATGCACTACAACAGTGATGACATACAAAAAAGCAAAACACAAATCGATTTGGACTGAATTTTTATCGATAATTATAGAACCATAAATGAACTTATATTCACACATTATTTTTACTTTTTAATTTGCACAGGATTGTCAATGGTCTTGTTTTCTATGGAGTGTCATTCGCTGCTGATGACCTTGGTGGTAGTATGTACCGTGATTACATTCTTGTAAGCGTTGTGGATTTTCCTGCAGCATTCTTTGCCATCTACTTGTGCAATAAGTGAGCATTTTTCATAGCTACAATTTTACTCCTTATCCATTGGTTTAAAATTTCTTCACAAAATGATTGCTCTCCCTTGCTTTTTGGTATCACATAATCAGGTCATTCTTAAAAGAATGAGCTTAGGTAAACGTTGTCTGTTTGGAATACATACATGCAACCAGACAAGGACGATACCACGGAGAGCAAGAAACTATGGCTACCCCATGTCCTATAAACAAGAAGTCACATTACAATAGGGGTCATCCATAAAGGATGTCCGCACATTTCTGCCAGTTTTCAGCCCCTTCCCTCCCCCTGCTCACGCCTCTCCATGTTTTGCTTAACAGCCTTCCTCTCCATGTCCATGCGGACACTGGATTGGAAGAAAATTAAAGAGCTGCAGAAAATATGCAAAAATAAAAGCTCTTTGAAAAAGGTGCGCATGCTGTACTTATTTCTTGTTTGCCATGTTAGTAATCAATCTTTAACGTAGGAAGATTAGGATGAAATAGCTTTTGATTGCCATCTCCTCTCTTAAAAGAGACTGCACTAAAACGCTCCCTCCCTCCCTCCTTCCCCCTGTCTGCTTTTGACCGCATTGCTGCTAACCCCTTCCGTTCCCTAAGGCGCGGACATCCTTTATGAATGACTCCATACATAAATAGCAGATGAAAAAATAACAGAAAATAGAAAGGAGAAGAAGAAGGACAAAAACTTTACTGATTACGAAATCAATAAATGCAAATGAAACAACAATATAAATTTACCTCAGCGGCATTGTGGTCATTAAACGATAACATTCATATTTCATTCGTTTGTGACCATTCACCTGTTAGTAGTATGAGTTTCATTTCATTTCGTTTTCGACCAGAGGGGTGCCTTAAAGGCCAGGGGGTAGTCATGATATTTTGCACCCCCTGGTATCGTCCTTGTAGTATTGTAAAGTAGTTTGTCAATTTGTAACTTGTTTAATGTAATTTCTTATATCTATAGAAAAAAAAATCCACCAGTTACATATTGCCAATTTTCCTGTTTTTGTGAACCCCACCCCCACTCTTGTGGAGTTCCCACAACCCTCTGCATGGATGAAACAATGGCATTCAAAATCAAGGTGCCTTCTATCCCTCCGATTAGCAGTGGTGGCGCTATGGTGAGTGCTTGGGAGGGTTGGAACTGCTTAAAATTTTCCTAGGCCCATACAGCAGTACAGACTTCTATTCATCGATTTCTATGATTTTCTTTTTCTAAGCCACTTACAGAAGTGTAGCCCGCTAAAAATCTTTTTGCTTTATTTACTGTCGGCACTTTGGCAGTGCTAGTCTCCCCACCCACGATTTACTCGCTGGCCCTACCCATTGTTAGAGGCGTTACGTAACTGGTGAATGTTCACATGCTAGAGTTACTAATAGAGAATTCATTTCTAGAATCGGAAGGAAGAAAAGTACTGTCATCCCAATGATGATTTCTGGGCTTGCTTGTATTGCAGTGTCTATTATCTCACCAAAGACTACGACCAAAGGTCTGTCTGCTGATATCTCTATGTTAATCATCAATACTTGTTTCAGTCCATCATACACGATCATTCCTAATCTAGTATCCTAGCGAACTTCTATTTCATAGCAGAAAATCGCAGAATGGACCTAAATCTATTCTGTGCCTATATTGCGTTGGCATCCCTAGTTTATTGTCCTATGAGTATTTCTGTAATACCACTTTCAAGGGAGTATCACAGATGTGAGTTCGAAGGCTTAGTAATATATTCAAAAACGTAGGTAAATCAATTAAACTAATAAACTCACGACCTCAAACTTTTAACTGCAACGTCAGACACAGAATACACGACTTCTTTTCGCCAACTTTGCAAACCGCATAAGCAAGCAACTCTATCGGCAGAATTAACAAACGGCAATGTGTAACTTGTCACAGCACCACGGCTTTTTGCTTTTAGCGTTTAACTTTTACTTCTAAATCTTTCGTCCGAAAATAGCGTCTTATATTGGGAAATTCACTTTTCGACTTTCTATGATAGAAGTTACTTACAACTTTTACATACGACAAACAATAGCTAAATTTCGGTCCAAAAATTGTCCATTTAAGGTTAAAAAGGAAAAGCTAAGGGAAGAAAAATTCGAATGAATTGGTCGAGCACGTGGTCAGCGAGGCGCCTGGCACGAGTAGCAAAATGGCTCCCTGTCACGTGCACGGACTAACAAAACTATTTTTACGCTATTTACAACATTTCTAACCTTTAATCCCATGAGCACTCCTAATGTAACCTCCCTGAGCGATGAGACAGAAGAGTGTTTAACCATTACAATAGAATAAACATTAGATTACATTACATTAGAATAAATATTAGATTACAATACAATAGAATAAACGGATTCCAAAAAACGTAAATGCAATGAGGATCTTGCTTGTCAAATGATCCGAAAATTATCATCTGTATAGTTTTGGTGCATTCTGGATTTGTATTTAGGTGTTGTCCTAGAGCCAACTCACAATTAATTTTAGACTTGCTGTTTTTACATTTACGAGTTGGCTGTTCTCTTGCGGTATCAATTATCTTCCTGATGCTCGTGGGGACATGTTGCTTTATTCTGTCTGTTAGTCTCTGCTTAGTGCGTCCTTTCGGTCGCTATCCGGTTAACCATTCGGTCGCTATCCGACGTTTCATACTCTAACAAGTGTGGGACGAAAAAAGCTTTAAGCATGTCTACAAATTTTGCCGCTTTTTCGTGCTCTTGTTAAGTTCTGTAGTACCAACAGACTATTTACATAATATATATCCTAATTATTATAGGGGTGTTGGTTTTTCGTGTGTTTCTCGGATTGGTTGGGAAATTCTGCATAACCGTGGCATTTGATGCAATTTATACATGGTCAACAGAACTTTATCCAACTATTATAAGGTAAAATTTTGATTTCTAAGGTACTGTAGTCATTGCTTATTCTTCCTGACACCAAAAATAGGCAATGTTGGGATCCCCAATTTTAAAAGAGCAAAGCAGCAGCTCACAGTAAAGAAAGGGGTAGGATATCGTTTGGCCAGATCGTTATCAGGCCAGCAGCAGCTCACAGTAAAGGATCAGAACGTTTGGCCTCTGCAAAAAAAATATGTAATTGTAAGTTAAGAATAAGATTAATTAGTTTACAGCGAATATCAAATAGCTAATAGTTTGTACTACGCAGTGCTCACAGATGTAGACATCATTGCAAACAAAGAAAAATTTACCCTTAGAGAGAAAGCGGAAGAGAAATTCAATGGTTGGGATAGGGCTTAGGCTGCCTTTTCAAAGGAACGTATTTGATCTAGAGTAGATGTTTGCTAGCAGTAAATGATAAAAACACCCCTTATCTTCTATGGCCATATATGAAAGTCTTTTCTCTCGAGCAACTGTTCTTTACTGCAGAGTGGCTTCAAATATCATCAAGGTAAAGATGGGTATTCGAAAAGCACAGGGCACTGCTAGCATTGCAATTCGATTACCTATCACGTGGGTGAAGCTGAGTGAACTAGGATCAATAGTTTCACCAAATTTTTATTTGTAAGGTGTGAGAAGATAAGGCGCAGGGTTTTAAGTCTGAGTGGGTTATTGGGCAGACCCCTTCCATAATATGCCCCACTGCCCCTGCTTCCATAGAGCAGTTTTATCCTTGAATCGCATGTTATTGGTAACTTACTGCTTCCTTATTTTGTCCTACCTGAAATGCATTGTTTTGAATCTGTTAGAAATTACTCTGCTATTAACTAAGATATGCATGTATAGGTTTAAGAGCGCAATCTTTGCTTCTATAGAGGTGCTGGCATGGGATACTTGCAGATTGCATCCAGATTTGGTTCAGCCCTTGCACCATGGGTTGCAAAGTGGCTGATTGGTGTTCACGTAATGCTGCCATTTTCTCTAATGGGAGGATCGGCTGTTATTTGTGCAATACTTATGTACTGGCTACCCGAGACAGCTCACATGAAGACAATGGAAACGCTTCAAGATCAATTTGAAGGAAAGAACTACGAGGTTGCTTACGATGATGAACATGAAGAAGAGGCCAAGATTGTGGTGTAATTTTCTAGCTTTCAATGTATGACAAATTGCATATGAGCTATAATATGCTTTATGGTGTTGTAGTTCACACTGATGATTAAGCGATTTTATTTATGGTTTTCTGGGAGCTTTATAGAATTGAGTTCTTCTCACAAATTGTACATTACCTACCAAAAGAAACGTCCTATTGGAGATTTGCAACACAAAACTTCATTATACACTATAGTGTACAACAATGGCAAGTCAAATTGCTTCAAAAAACTATCTACTAATGTCAAATTTAATTCTCTACAGTACACACTACAATACACACCACAAGAAACAGTATTTTAAACTCGATCGAGCATGTAAAAAATCCCATGGGACGTTTCTTTTGGTGGGTACTGTACCTCTTTATAAACTACACCTCTGCATAACGTTCATTTCTGAGTACATAATATTTCTGTAGAATTTACATCTCTGCTTCAGAGCCGCGTTTACTTCCTTTGGGCCCTGGGCACAATGTTGATTGAGGCCCCTTAAGATATATCAAAATCGATTATGTCACGTGTGTAAAGATGTAAATGTCAAATTTAAGAGTCGGAAACTGTTGTCTATCACAGATCTGCGCCCATAAATCAATAATTATGTTATACAATATTCTTTTCAATAGCTAACTAAGAATTGGGGTCTGAGGGCATGTCCATAGACAAGTTTTTTAGAATTGTGCTCTCTATAACGTCGGAAAAGGCCCCTTTGCAAGATAGGAGATGTGTTCATTTCTCATTTGATTGGAAGCAGAAAACCTCAATTTATGCTTCTTTACTACTCTGTAGAGAATGCATTAGCAAAATGTCAAATGGTCAAAATTCAAAGTCCACATTGCTATTGCACATCTGACGATTTTGCAAACTGTATATGTAGACACTTTTCGTTACCCACCAAGTACAGGCAATGCATATTTTAAAAATTTTCAGTGGTGGGGCCAAAACTGAAAATGGCCCATCTTTTCCATAAAAATATTAAAGTAGATGAATATGTAGTGTGATGCAAATGTAGGATTTACAGGATTCTAATAGGAGCAACCAGGGACACCTGCGCGTATACAGGACAAGAGGTAGGATTTATCCAAAAGCATGTACTTTATTTTGAACGGAAGGGACAGGCTCCCTAAAAAGGCACTTTGAGAACTAATTCTTCCTAAAACACCATTGTTAGAGGAAGGTATGCTGCTTCTTTTGTCAACAATCACTGGTCCGCAATGTTTTCAGCAGTGTACCGTAGTTAAAGGGCTTATCATACGACTTGTAGAGAATATAGAGGCTTTTGCAACCATGGTTGGTGAAAGCTGTTAATGTGATAGGTATTCTCTCATACTTAGTGCCTAAACAAAGAGCCCGCTTTGGTTGGACCGGTGTGGAAAATATTCAACATTAGGGTTCCAAGATGGCTGGAAAATGCAATGTTGGGATAATTTGTTCCAAATTGAGTAAAAAAGTAAAGGAGTTTCTTTACCAATTTTTGAAACAGACCTTACATTTGATGATTTTTGAGCTATAGCGCTGAAGCTGCTAATGAAAGTGCCATGCAGCATTAGAGTAAGTCATTCAAGTACCTGTAGAGCAGTTCTATTTTGTCTTGAGGATGGTGTATATTGGCAATAGCTTCATAATTAGCAAAATGTAGAGAGGCGCCTTCTTTCCGTACACCTAATGTAGTTAGTCATCATCTATCGATTTATTAGGAAGGAACTCAAGTTTACATGGTTTTTCATGGTGTTAAGGCATGGTTTGAGAACCTAGATAGAGATTCCTTGCTAACCTTTTAAATTCATAGGTAAAATTTTGAATGCTGCCAAGTAGTCTGTCTTCACGAATACTTAGAGATATTACAATACAACACCTCCTCACGACCTGAAGCATGGCTATAGGGTTTTGACACTTCCAATTAGATTTCCTTGAAACACCTCCATTTCATGTTGATCTTGGAAAATCTTGATCATGAAAAATTTTAATGTTTGCAAACTTCTGCGTTCCCTTTAAAGATGTGGAGTGACGTGTTGACCTTTTTGCTTTTTGTGCTGTGCATTTCTAGGTCCTGATAACTATTAACATTCAAAATTCTTGATAGGACCCAATTACTGGTGGAGCTATTATTCCTCAGTTGTGGGGCATGAAGGAGAGCTTGGAGGGGCAAATGCCCCAAAAGTACATATATTAGAATATGCCTTGGATAGATTCCTATTTAGTTACAATCTTCCACAGTCCAGAAAAAGTCACGGCTCTACGGCTGTAAGCCGGAGGAAGGTCTTCAAGCTTGCCTCAGTGTTGAGGCCCCTCAAAACAAAGAACTATTGCAAATACTCCTTTATAGTCACGAAAATTTACCTTTTCACTCAAATACAAACATTCTTGAGGCAACATTAAAATATATTCAGGCCACAGAACGGTTCTAATAAGTTACTAATTTTCTTGTGTAAACCTCTCTCGTGTAAATCCATTGCTTTTGTGCAAAATTTTGTTTTTCTTTATGATCAGAGTGGTGTCACCCATCATGCCTGGGCGCTAACTTGGATGATTAGCAAAACAATCTATTCTTTCAATTTGATGTCTCCTTGTGATATACCTCTTCGCGAGGTTTTTTCAAATATTCTTGACTTTATGGGTACTATGGGCTACACCACTCTAATCACTTTTGTGGCTAAATATTTTGTAGGAATTTTTGTAAACTCGTGTCTCTATGTTAAGTTTACGTCTTAGTGTTGCTACGTATTTCCATGCTCCCTTGGCTTTTGTATTGTAATTGTTATCTTAAGTCTTATGAGAATAAAAGAAGGGAAAGCCCAGTAGTTGATTGAAACTCTTGCTTCAGGAAAATTCTCATGCATACAAATAGGGCAATATGGTATGAGGAAAATTGATGGGCAATGTATGAAGTTTTTTGACAGCTAAATTTCGCTGCTAGCGATATCTCTGAATTTCAGAATTATTTCTAGTCTTTAATGAGCCATTTTTCAATCTGGTTCTCAATATGATTGCTTTCTTCAGTGCCTTGGACATATGAGGTTTCAGGCACGCAACTAGAAATTTTCGAAGGCAGGGGTCCATCCACGAAAAAGGGCATATCAAAGCTTTGCAAAAGAAGATGCGGCCTGTGGATATCATTTCTCAGATTCATAAATGGAGAATATACTGTGGGAGATTTATCAGGCCTGTAGCCATGGGGTGGCAAATGCCACCCATGGCCAACAGGATGTCAGCTTTTTGTCAGCTCTGTGTATTTTTCTTGTAATCGCTTATTGTTGCTCTATTTTTGTAGCTGACGAGAGATCTTCTGATATTTTGACTGAGCTCTATCTTGGTCTTTGCGAAATACTAGAAACTTCAATGTTTTCCAGTACACAAATTATCCATTTGATTGTCTTAACATAGAATGTGAAAAAAGCTCTCAGATTTTGTACCACGTGATTGCTCCAGGACGATTTTGCCACCCCTGAAACACGGGCCTAGCTACTGGCTTGAAGTTTATTGATATCGTTGTTCTTAAGACTAATTATTCTTATTGCTATTTCTTATCCCTTCAAAAGTGGGAAAAGGCAATCGGGTTTTGCAATACTGTTTTCTTCTTGTCTTTTACTAATTTTTGTTTTATTCAGTTTCATTATTATTTTTCTGTTTATCCGGCATGTTACTTCAACCTCCTTTGGAGGAAGAGATTGTAGAATTCATAATGGCAGTTGCTAGAAACCGTATGGTTGTTCGTTCATGGATCTACTCCTTCATCAGGGACACACTACCGGGGGCGAGCCCCAGGAATCGCACCTCTTCCATATGAGGGAAAAATCCCTTTTTGATATAGAGATGGCGCTTTGTTTATTTGCTGAAAAAGGTCTGGGGCTTATTGTTACTTTGAAAGGCGATGGTTTTGAAGTTGATGATTTTTAAAGCAATGGCATGTTTACTCAATGCGTTATCAAAAAATTAGGACTCTCTTTTGCAGGACTAGAGAACAATTCTGTGAGGAACTTGACTTCCAAATATTTGCTGTGGTCTCTATATATTTTGGTCTTAGGAAGCAACTTAATAAATTGGGACTTAATTATGGTATAAATCAAGTGATGGAAATCGCTGCAGCCTGTCTCAAAAACTTGATTATCTTTGAAGCTATGTATTTCCCTGTTTGCATTTAAAATATGTTGGTGTTCTAATCATACTTTAAAGATCTCGAAATCTTATAAAAATTGTTTTTTCCAATTAAATATTGCTGATTTATTGCTTATTTGGTCTCCTCTGTAGCTTTTGAGAATCAATCTATTGCATTTCAAAAAGGGCACTGCTCCTCCTGCTCCACCAAATGAAGGCAGGAGGAGCGCTCCTCTCCGGTGTCCCTGGCTCCCATGGCATTAATAGACTTGCAAGCCCTCAGACACTGGCGGAGCTACGGGTGTACTGGGGGGCATATCCCTCAACTTCTCACCACGATCAATTTTCTAATGTGTCCAAATTCAATGAGAAAAGGTTAGGTTTGGGGGTGAGGGACCTCTATCAAGATGTTGATATGGGTGTTGCTACCAAATGGAGTTGTCATTTTAGGGCTTAGTTCCCAAAATCCCCATTGTCTACGATGGTTGGCACTGTTCCTGTCTCCAGAGTTGAAAATTCTGGGCATTTGTGCTATTTTAGTTAAAAACCTGGATATTTGGCCTAAGAACTATAGAAAACGTGCTGTGCCATTAATATAGATATGCGATATGAAGTGGTACATACATTTATTACGATCTAAGTATGCTCTTGTGGCTTAGATGCGGAGGAGGGCAAAGGATGAACTCTCATTGTTACGTAAATTTACGTACTTGTGCATCTTATCCATGCTGTTTGGAACTCGCCATAAACTACTAGGTCTGGTTCATCAAGTGAAGCTCGCTGATCTCAGCCTTCGTATCCAAAAACGTGCAGAAAGTCAAAATGGAAACACCACTGATAGATGACGACAGTCTATGTATGGATGACGTTTTACCATTTATTGGAGAATTCGGCAAATTCCAGATTATTTTGGAGACTGCATTTTGCGTAATGATGTTTCCTCCAGTTATGCTGGTGTTTTTGCCATACTTTGTGCAACATATTCCTCCTTGGCAGTGCTCTAGAAATAGTACAATTTGCACGCATAATGGAACATTTAGTCCAGAAGATAAATTGTATAGATCAAGATGCAACATGCCGAGATCAGAGTGGGAGTTTTCTAAGCCAAAGGAATATTCTATTATTACACAGGTGAGTTATTGAGTTTCCATTAACAAGGTGAGTACAAATACTGACCTGTTGCCCACGTTCAGCTCACGTTCTGTTTTATAAGAAACTGGTTTACAAGAAGTGAGTACTCGGTCGGTCAAAAAGTTAGGAAACCCTAGTACTTTGTTCAAGAAAAATTAGGAAACTGTACTATATCAATTTGTCTAAAAAATATTACATTGACTTACTTCCACTTGTTAATTTGTACAAATTTTGTTTGGAAATGACTGTAACTTGTGAGTTTGATCTGCTTGGACATTTTTCAAAAAGATGAGTATTTATACCCACCCAGAAGTGTTCGACTTTCAAACAATAAGGTGAGTTTGGGGCTCGAAAATAAGAAGCTACAATACTCGCCGAAGGTCCTGGGACACTTTGCACATTTTCGATCTGGACGGCACATTCGGCCCCCTCATCACCCTGAACAATGTTGGTTTTTGAGAGAAGTACATGCGGTAACGGAAAAATTTTTCGTGCACAATAACGTGAAATGTCTCAGGAACAGACCAACATTGTATTAGGGGGAAGGGGGGTGCGTAGAAGGCGTAGTGATTGAAATGCTGAGAAGGCTATAGTTTTTCATAGTTTTTTAAGTGTCCCAGGGACTTTTGGCAAGCATTGTAGTTAAAAAACTTTTAGAACTAGAATGCTAAACTTTTCACGTCATATTAAGTTTCTTATAAAAGAACGTGTATTATGAAACAACTCAACTAAACAGGAGAGAGAAAGAGAATGAGAGAGGTTTCAAAATATGGTTTGCTTGATGATAGATTCCCCTGCCATTTTGCTTGATCTTGTTAGCATATGAAGCTCATCTTGTTACAAATTGATTTTGCTCATCTACTAGACACAGGGACAATTCGATAAGCTAATGGTTCTGTGTCATTGTCCTTTTGTCCTCTTTGCTTTCAATATTTTAGTTGATTATTTTGTATAGTAAATGCAAATTAACATTTATGCAAGGTATACTACGCAATAGTGAGTCAGAGGTTTTGCCTAGGGCAGCTGCTGTAACAACCTGCTGTGAGCCATACGCATGGAATGACATAGAAATGAAAACAAACTAAATTGCTGGGGATTGGAGCGAGCAGTTTAAGTAAGTTGAAGGGAAAGTTGCTGGTAAATGGTGGTCTTGAAAACAGCTTATGAACTTAGTTCCACAATCTTAGCTATTTAACTCTACTATGTCCATGTAGAAAGTCACCTGAGAGATGTGTATGTTTCATGGGAATCTAAAATTAAATTAAAACTAGAAGTCCTGCAACTCTTTCAAAACAGAAGCAACTCAACAAGTCAAAGTTCAATAAATGATGACGAAGGGTTCAAAGACTGGTTAGATGTTTAGCAAATAATACAGTTCGACTACTCGACTTTAATCAATAAGATGATGGATAAGATTTTCCCCAAAACGCTTTGGAATAAACGCAAATAGAAAATGAGTACTCTAGCTATATAACAAGGCACTACAGCGATGACTTTTAGTACACGAGCATTACAAAGCCTGGAATACAATCCCAAGAATAGGGGGGAGGACAGTAATTCTAGGCCATCAACATGTAAGGTAGTGTGGCCAGTTCCTTTCCTCGCCGCCAATTTCACCCCAATGTTGCCACCATGTAACCATTTGCTGCTTGGTGGACTGTGAGTGAGTATTCAGTCAAGGCCTTGGGTGGGACTCGAACCGTAGACCTTTCGCACGAGAAACATGCGCTCTAACCGCTATGCTACTTTATCAACAAGTACCCATATACACGAGCAAACTAAGGAAACTTTTCTAAGGGTAAAGCCAATTCAACATCGGCACACCGATAGTTCTGTAGCCAGCAAACATTACAGAATGTTCACTTTATTGTCGAGTTCTCAACACATAACCTTTGATAGAACGAATGCCAATAGCAATTTATTGTACACTAAAGTGCATGCCCTGCAAAAGCATTTTGATGCTGTTGTTGTTATCTCTTGCATTTTTTCATGAACAGTTCGATTTGTACTGTGATAGTGAAGCGTACAGTCACTTGGCCACATCACTTGTGTTTGTTTCTTGGGGTATAGGCGCAGTTGTGTTGGGTTGGACATCAGATAGGTGAGTTACATAACATGAATATCCTATAGTGTTGCCATTGAGCATGTTTATTTCAGAACTGTCTTTTAAGAAGTACGCACTCTTTTTATGAAATAAGAATTACCGACGAATTCGACAAAAGTTAAGGGATGTATGTGACACCGCCACATATACTTTGGCATGCCTCTGCCATCATCACTACAGTTTTCTACATATCGTTGTTGGAAAAATATCAATTGATGTCAGTTTCAGGCAATATTTCTTGTAATGATTTTCTCGATATATATGATGATTATTAATTTAAAATTTACGTATGAGAAAAAATGTTAGCACTTAAGTACCATACTTTTTGCTATTAATTTTCTATTAATCACGATTATAATTCTTACTCAGCTTCTGATACAGTAATAGGCCACGTATAAGAAACTATATTTTTCAATTTAGTCTAAGTGGGTTTTTATGCGAATGGTACTTAAAGTAAACTTGGGCCACAATGGTTTTTAAAATAGGTTCTTATATTCTCACACCAATTTCATCTAAATTTCCTGAATATAGCATGTTATCGCCAAATTATTGTATCTTTTTACATATTTAGTTATTTGTTTGCTTTTTTACATATCTGTTTGCCTGTAGAGATGTGTGTTACTTGTTAGGCTGTTGCTTGTCTAATTTTTTGTTGTTTAATGAGTTTTCACTAGAGCTTTGTGTTGTGGCTAGTTCCATGTTGCGTTTTCTTATGATTAATTTGTAAAAGCGTGATGCGTGCGTCTTCTTGTGTGTGTTTGGGGAGTTGCTTGACATTATAATAGTACAGCTTATCGAATGTTTTTCAGTTGAAAATGGTGAAATGTTATAGATATACATATATTTATGTAGTTTTTTGGTTATATGTGGATATATCCGCTAAGTCTGTGGCAATAAAATGTATAGTACTATTTAATACAGTTATTTTGTTGTCGCTTGTATAGCTTAATCTTTATTCCGAGTGACTGGGAATAGGCTAGGCCCTTGTTGTTTTTTTCGAAAAAAGTGATTGTGATTATTGTTAAATGTATGTTATAGAACTTGCACCTTTCTTTTCAGGGTTTCTTTAATTCGAATATTTCTTCGATTGACGTTGAAAAGAAAGGTGCAAGTTCTATATTTTTTTTCTTTTAACAAAAATTATAGAGCTTGCACCTTTCTTTTCAAAGTCAATCGAAGAAATATTCGAATTAAAGAAACCCTGAATTGTAAGCAACTACGTAGCATTAATATCGTCTCAAAATACAAAATAAATTCCTCTTTGTACTATAGGACAATGTCTACAAGAAATTCACTTTTGGTATAGTATATATGTTTTACACAATTTAACAGAATCTTCTTACCAAGAAATTTGTAAAAACAATATTTTCAAGTTTAATGTTAAAGCTCAGTCTTAGTGGTGGCCTGATAGGGGAAGAGGCTATGGGTGCCAGGCCCCCCAGCGAAGATTTATGGCGGATGCCACATCAAGCAAGGGGGCGCCAAGGCATGGAAAGCAAAATGCTCTTCTTTGCTTGACAATAATTTATAGTAGGAGCTTGTTAAGCAAAGCTCTAATCCGATTACCACAGAAGAATCTAATCAATGCAAATTACAGCTAAAAGAAATACTGTAACAGGCAATATTAATGAAATGATCTCAATTCTTAACTCAGTAACTCAAAATTTGCTTTATTGACATTCGCTAGCATTCGATAGGGGTTTGAGAACGCAGCTTCTATCAGTGTCAATACAGTAATCAAGTGCTTTTTCAAAAGTGTTATTGAAAGCAAGCAATTTTAAGCAAGAACAAGTTTTTACCGCATCGAGTTAAAAATTGAGAGCATTTACAGTGACACTACCTGTACACATTTTAGCAATACCTAAATTTGTTTCGGATCGATCTGCTTTTTCTCAAGAAGGCTCAAAAAACAAGCGTTATAAAAGAATTGAAGGTAGCGCATAGAAGACGAAGAAGAAAAGAAGGTGAGCTAGAAATTGCTTAGCAACTTGCTAAAACCAAAAGAAACCTCCACACCAAACAGTGATAAATTATGCAGGGGCGCCACTCAGGCAACAATGGATTGTCACACCCCCAAGAAGTGTAGCAAACGGTCCAAGTCGCTATTTAATGTTGAGAGAAGTTGGTGAGATCTAGCTCTGAACTTGAACAGCAGCATTTACAAGAAAATAATCTAACAACATTGTTTACATACAGCGTGAAATTCATATCTTGTTTGTAGAAAGAAACTAAAATAGCAATAACATTGATGTCTTGTTTAAGAATGAGCCTTTAAATATTGCCCTCAGTGACTTTGAAGCTTATATCAGCTATAGACTAAGCTTTGCCTAACCAATTTCGCATAGATTTAAGAGAAGCTACCGCTTGTCAATTGTTTAATAGTCATTGGCTTTTACTTTTAAAACTTTTAGTTCTTTTCCGTTGACTCTCCGCAGTTATTCCATGTATACTACAAAGCCTTTGAAGTAGTTAATGGGATGCACGGTTTGAAATGTATGCCTTAAAAATAGTCCTCTCCTTCATTTTTAAAGGGCGTGGCTTCAACTTTTTCTGGGGCTCCGTCCCAGACCCCGTTCACTCTTTCCCTTCGTTATCAACTGAATATCACAGGGTGGGCGCATATCGACATAATCTAGTACTGCTTGCTACATTTCCTACATATCAGGGTCTTTTTTAAAAATTCTCACGTGGGGGAGCCATGTGCAAAAAAGGACTCTCAGGGGTCATTCACTCGTTACATAACGCCAATTCTTCCGCTTTCCAGACCCTCTCCTCTGCAATTCTCCGTAACGCAAGATTCGACCCCCCCTCATACCGTTACGTAGCAGAATCAATGCTTCTTAACTTCGTGCCAAAGTAAACGCAACTCAGAACCTTTGATTAAAAAAGAAAACCTTTCATATTTGCGAAAGGATGCATGACGGGCAAGTTTTTGCACTTTTCCAGACAGACTCATAGTATGGGTTTGTAGCAGGTAGGAAAGTTCTTGGGGAGGCAATTACTACAAAAGCATTATATATGCATGCAAGCAAGTATATGCATGCAAGCAAGGAAGATGAAAGAAGACTGGGGGTCTGGGGGCTTGCCCCGAGAAAAAGTTTTGAAGATGGTATTCTCTAGAACGTCGCAAAATGGCTTTTTTCAGAATAAAAAACAGCTTTCCTTTTCCCTGCTTCAACGAGTCATGAAGACTAAGGTTGAAATACGAAAAGGCTACAGCATAATTTTCTTATATTGTTTTTGTATGTCTGATGTTATGTATGATGTTATCTACAGCATGTAATATGACTTATGTGTAACTTTTATCACTTTAGATTTGGACGCAAAAAGACTTTGATTCCATCGATGATCGCAATAATTACCATTGGATTTCTCACTTCATTTTCAACCCGACTTGAATTTTTCATAATTTCAAGAATCTTGGCAGGCTTCTTCATTCCTGGCACCGTTCCTCAAATATTCCTTCTCATATCTGAGTATGTAGGACCAAATTGGAGACCGTTTGCTGGAAACACACTCTGGCTGTTTCATGGTCTCTGTGTAGTTATACTTGGAGTTCTTGCATATTTTTTCCAAACCTGGAAGATGCTTACAATACTTACGACAGCCCCATACGTCATTTGCATTCTATTTTTAAAGTGAGTTTTGTATTTATTTTATTCATAATCCCTACAAGTTCCTATAGATATATAAACTAGCCTACCAAGTACAGTACGTTAATTTTCTCTACCTCAGGTTTATCAATGAGTCTCATCCTGGAAAGATGCCTAGAAAACTAGGAAGGGTATTGTGTTGTAAAAAAATTGTAGGAACTACACCCGTGACTACGAAAACTTTGCAGTTGTGATAATCAAATGTCTAGTATTGTTGTCTACAGCTAATATTTACAATGATAAACGAAAAGTATAATTTTCAAGAGAAGAGCCACGACGAAAAACATCTCTTCTTTATTTATTTCACCATTTCGACATTCCAATAATTACTAAAATTAGGCCTAAGCCAGTAGACATATACGGTTTAGTAACATAAACGATATAATAGGTTTCGAGACATCATGTCCCATCCTCAGTTAATGAAACAGTGCCAGCGGGAGGTTTCATAAATGGGAAAAAACAAGTGGAAATCAAGAAAGTAAATCCACGGGAAGTCGAGAAGGTAAATTCACGGGGAGACCTTAAAGGGAAATATACAATTAGGGAAAAATGACCAACTAGCCAAAACATATAATGCCTAAATAAGGAAATAAACTATCAAAACAAAGGAGCTATGATAAACAGGCTATTATATGAGTGAAAAATCATGACTAAAGGCCTTAGGGAACTAAAACAAACAAAGGGGAATTGAGAAGCTCTGAATATTAAGCGCGGGGCGATCTCTAAGAAAAAGGAGACTTTCATGTATACGTAACTCAAGTTCATTGTTAGTTTTATCAATAATGCAAAAGTCGTCCAGGGAGGCACTGTGACCAGTATACTTTATATGATCTCTAATGGCTGACGAGGCGCCTTTAACACTGTTACCTTTTCTATTAATCCCTAAATGCTCTCTACAGCGAACAATGAAATGGCGTGATGTTTTGCTATAGTAAGTAGCCTGGCAGCTACTACACGTAAACTTGTATACAAGAGAGGAGCAAACGTGACTAGGGACACGATCTTTAAAGGGAAAAAGGCGACCAATAGGTTTATTAGCCCGAAAAACAATCTTAAGGTCAACATGGGGGTAAAGTTAACCAAGACATTTAGTAAGTCGTTTTTAAAGGTGTATACTATAGACACCTAGATAGGGCAGAAACAGAAGTATGGGGAGTTTAGGGACATTACTGGGCTTTATATCAACTACGTATTGTTTGTTAAGAAATCTTTTAATAATCCGATCAATAAGTTGTGATGGAAAACGATTTTGTTCTTCAAATCGTTTGATGTTACATATTTGATTTTGAAAGGCCTTATATGACGAACAAATATGGAAAGCACGATAGATAAGAACAAAAATGAAGTTAATTTTATACTGAATTGGTGAGAGACTATCAAAATGAGTGTATAAACCAGTGAAAGTTTTCTTCCGATATAAGTTAGTAGTGAAACCATTCTCCACATGTGTAACCAGGATTTCTTGATGTTGATATCATGATATTCTTTTCTATCATTTCTTGCTATCATTATATTCATGACATCATCACTAATGAACTCTATTGGTAAAAGCAAACAGATAGATGTAGGACGCATTGTTCCTCCCATCGCTTTGTTTTGCATTCTTACTAAGTAGTATGCTTCAGGGTACCAATCGGTCAGTAATCTAATTTTCTTTCCAATCTTAATGCCAGGAAAATGAATGCAATTTCATCACTCAAAAATCATGTTTCTGATTTTTCATGCAATCCTACAATTGGAGTTGATCTATCCTTAATCCCAAAACTTTCCAACTTGGTTCAATAAACCTTCAACAACTGAATAATGAAATTTGACAACTAGGATGCCAACATTTAGGCGTGATCGAAGGAAGTCATCAAAAAGTGAAACGACGCACAACTCACACTACTAGAGAATGATAATATGACACTTCTAATAGCGAAGAATTTTGTAACTTAATGGTTGATTATTTTTCCTACAAGATTTATTCCTGAGTCTATAAGATGGTTGCAACTGAATGGAAAAACTGATGAAGCGATGATGGTGTTAAAAAAGATAGCAAGGATCAATGGCAAAGAGTTCCCAGACTTCAAACTGAAGGAAGTAAAGCAGGATGCATCAGTTGGTCTTTTGCATTATAAACATTTATTTAAGCCAAATAAAATTGCAATAAGGTCATTAATACAAGGATACGCATGGTATGTTAAATATCCATTCATTTTAATATCACATAAAAGTTCTAAGGCCATTCCATAAAGTGTCCTGTCCAGAACGCATTTATTTTGAATAAATATACATCATTCCCCGATCGACTTCTTTTTAGTATATTAAAATATCCTTTGTTTACCACTAACCAACAACCAGCATATATAAATTATTCAAAATAGTGCATCACTCTCTCACAGTTAGTGAAAAAGCCTTTGTGCCCCTTCCGGAAGGTATGGAATGGCCCTATAGCTTAAGAGGTAGATCTGTCAGAAGAGGCGAGGGGAGATTTCTAAATATTTTAACAAGGGGGAGCACTAGGCGCAATGACAGAACGTGGGTGTGGCCCATTAGCAGCTACGCCCATATTTTTGAAGATGCTAATTCAGCCTAATTGTGATTAAATTTAGCCAACATCTACAAAGCTCTTAATAGCCATATACCAGTAAGGAAATTCATCATTGCAATGCCATACAAATCATTGGAAGCAAGGTCAATATACTTTAAAAAGCAAGATTGATCCCCCCCCCAAATGAACAACAATTTCAACAAGAGGGCTCCGCACCCTGATACCCCTAGAAATCGCCCCTGTATCATCAGACTTAGACAGTCTGCTTAATAAACGGAGAAAAGAGTTTCACCTAGATAGAGTAACATGAGCAGCCTGCATTTTCATTGGTTGCTGTTCTTCGTAGCGATTCCACCCTTTTCTGCTTTCAGACTGTATTTCTATGAAGAAACTTGACAAGACTGACTAAATCTAAGAAACTCTTCAACAACCTGCAGAAATTTTCATGGAATTCTAAGAAATGTTACATGAAGAAAAGCGAGAGCACTAGCAATGCAGAATCTTTTACAGCTTTTCCTATAACCTCCTAATCCTATATCCTTTGCAGCTGAGTCTTTTCGTGTGCGTTACTAGTAAATTTGTATAGCCCTAAGGCATAAGTAAGAACTCTTAGCTGCTGAAGCATTCAATAGCAGGAGAGAGCAACAGGAATTTACCCATACTCACTTCCAGATAAGTTGAGGTTAGGGTCGTGCATACTTCTTTTTATATATAGAAGGAAGTACGTACTACCACGTATGGTAAATGTCTGTATGAAAGAACACTGAAGCTGGACCTTTGAAAGTAGGGACGGGAAGAACTCTGGGGCTTGTGCCACCCATTTTTGCAAAATTATATGCTAGCTGCCCCCCTTGTTGCTTGCATGGTTACAGTATTTCCTTTTGAGGTGTCCCTAAATGGATCTATCATTCCCACTTTAAGAATACCTCCTATGTTCCTTTATCTCACTAGTACCGGCATCAGTTCCCTAAGTAATGCTGAATGGACAATCACTGGCATCACATTGCTCTTATTTAGGGGGTCTGCAGCAATAATTTACCGATAGAAACTAATAAAGCTGTGAATTTACCGACAGAGACGTGAATTTACTGACAGAAGGGTTTTCTTAGAAAGAAATTGTTATTTTCATGGGTTCATTGTTGTTAAAAAGGGTATTTTCAACACTCTTTTGATGCCATCATGGCAAAACATGCAGTCATTGACCTTCACAAGACATTAAATTTAAATTTACCTACGAGATGACCAAAGATTGGTGGTGTGATACCCCTAAACCCTCTACTAGCTACGTCCCTGTGGACAGTAAATGAGCAATCACCAAAGTAGACGAACTCCCTAACCGTTTTATCATTTCTTCATTGTTGTGTAGTACACAGGTAAGAAAAAACTGCAACAGAATCAGGTGATGAAATTTTGCTGTATTAATTATATGCAAAGAAGCTATGAATGAAGAACATGAGGTAGTATGATATATTGAGCCTATTAAAAACTCTTCAATTCTTCGTTATTTTATTACTTTCTAGAGGGATATGAAACTATGGTGATGCAAAACGCGAAAGCAACACACAAGCCTAATGGGGCTGGGTACTTATCCATAATTCATTGAATCACTATAGCTCTTTCACTCAAATTTATGCTTTACTGTACCTGATTTGCACAGGATTGTGAATGGTCTTGTTTTCTATGGAGTGTCATTCGCTGCTGATAACCTTGGTGGTAGTATGTACCGTAATTTCCTTCTCATAAGCGTTGTGGACTTTCCTGCAGCATTCGCTGCTATCTACTTGTGTAATAAGTAAGTATTCTTCATGGGTGCAAATAGTATCCACCAGTCTTATTACTTGTCCAGTCATGTCTTCTTTATCGGCATATTGAAGCTTCTTAGAACAATTTCAAAAGAATGAGCTTATGTTAACATAAATCGTTCATCAAAATGCACACACTTTTTCCATTTTGCAAATTGTTATCACTGGTCTAATGCTGTAGAAATTTAAAAAATCTCAATTTCACTGGCTGTAATACATGCCATGCATATTTATATAATATACAACATACATCATGCATATATACGGCTACCATCGTCTTTTAAATGAACCTATTATGATATTAGAAGAAGATTATATAGAAAGCTTATATGTACTTTAAACTTCCGATGTCCAGTGCTGTAGAGCTTGGGATGCTCGATGAAGCTCAGCCCCCTATTTCTTTTTCAATAGTTTTCAGGGGCTCAAGCCCCCTTGTCTTTCTAAAAGCATTGCAAGAAAGGCAAGGCAGGATAATGCATAGGTTTTGCAGAAGAGATTCTGGCTACATGCTAACAGTACAGGCTGCCATTTCATTTCTGTTTGCACACATTCAGTTCACAGCAAAAACAACAAAAATGAAAGCATCAGTAACAGCAACAACAACAAGCGTTGACCCATGGTCAACCTTGGTCCACTACCTGAGTCCCTAGTTACTAATTTAGCTCTACACCACTGAAGCTCCCTTCAGCATGGCTGGTGCTTTTTGATGATTTCACATACAGTCACTATTTACATTGTACATGGCTTCCAAGCTATATAACCAACTGCCACAGCAAATAAACAAGAGTTAACGATATAAATTTCATTCGTAGAATTGGGAGAAAGAAAACTGTTCTCATTCCGACGCTGATTGCTGGGCTTGCATGCATTGCAGTCTCTATTATCTCGCAAAAGACTACGAACAAAGGTCTATTGATGTTTTATTAATTAATTTCTACTCTTCGAATCATTGTGTTTACCTTAACTGTATTCTTAGTACTTCATCCATGAGCATTCTTAATCTATAGACAAGGAAAGTGTGAATTTTAGTGTAGTTTTGCAAGACATTTCCTTCAAGACATTTCCTTCATTTAAGTGCTTGAGAAGCATACAGCACAATTTCAGAAGTTTTCTTCTATTAACGCTTGTTTTCGAACGGTTTAGCCGAGAAATTAAAATCTTCGTTCCTACAATTATGTTGTTTTCTAACGGCTTTTGAGTAGCGGATTTGTTTGCGTTAACACTCATTGCTGAGCTTAGAATCTCTTAAACCTCCTTCATTTCTGGCGTTTCAGAAGTAAAGGGTTGGAATTGCATAGATAGTTCTTAAAGGCAAGCCTCTAAACCTCTTGATAATCTTGTAAATGATGTATTTGTTGGAGGATATTCTCTCCCAGTTGCACAAACCCCAATAGCATGAGCAGATAACAGGCAGATCACGAAACAAGGACAATTGCAAGGCAATTAGTCACCACGTAAACTCAAGCTTGGCTGGTGCAGCCATGCCCGTAGCCATGGGGCAACATGGAGTGGCAAATGCCACCCCTGGGAAACAGGATGACAGCTTTTTGGCACCCTTGGGAATTGGTTTGTACTTTTCTTATAGTTGCATATCGTTGTGGCTAAGATATCTCCAGAAACTATGGATAAGCTCAACCTTGGTATTTGTGACATAATAGAAAGTTCAATATTTTCCTGGACACACATTATCAATTGGTATTTTGTACCACGTGATTCCTCCTGGAAAATTTTGCCACCACTGAAACGCAGGCATGGCTACGGGCTTGGGTGTAACAGTATAAAGAAAATTTACATTTTTGAATTTCAGCTTTTTATTTTTCTGGCAGTATTGAATACTTTTTAACATATCTGAAGTATTGTAGCTTTGCTGGTTTTTCGTGTGTGCCTCGGAGTGTTTGGGAAGCTCTGCATAACAATGACATTCAATGCAATTTATACATGGTCAGCAGAACTTTATCCAACGGCAATAAGGTAAACATTGACATTACAAAATGCTTTCTCAGACGCATTTTGTCTGATACCTGAAAAAGCCAATAGTGTCCGTATATGTGAATGCTCGCTCACTGTCCACCCAGCGGCGAAAGGGTACCTGTTGGCAACACTGAGGCGATAAAAGTTGCGAGGAAATGAGATAACTATCCTTCTTCGCATGCCGATGGTGAATGTTAAGTGTCTTCCCTGACAGGCACTCCCGTATGTACGAAAATATGCTGGACTCTTCATTGACATTGCCTTATATAGTTAATGCGGCAACACAAGTTAGCTTCAAGGGGTAGAATGATTTAACTTTTTGGCTACACTTTTAATCTATATAAAAAGATAGATTTTCAAACATAAAATTGCATTTGTTCCAAGTGAGGATCTAGCATCTTGTACTACCTTCCGGTTTCACAAGCAAAGTGCCAGTGACTTCTCCAAATGGCTCTGTTTCAAAACTTGTTGGTAATTTATCAATATATAAAAGTTTATTGTTTCACTTTCCTTGGTATCATAGGTTCTACTAAATACTTTCATATTCACGAAAAAGTAATTTTCTTGTTGAACACATAAGAAACTTGGATTCTGAGGAGAACAAAACTGATTTAAGAAAGGTTTTTGTCTGTTGGATGGAAAACAGTGCTTGTACATAATTGGTGTACTATTGAAAAAGAATGTTATTAATCGCAATAATTCTTCGTTGTTTAGTGGTCTGGGGTACATCTTGTGAGTCATCATGGCTTCTTTTGCAAAGATCTACACAGCTGAGATCAATCAATTAATAATATGGTACCTTGACGACATTGTATTTGGTTGTGCAATTTTCCGTCCAACAGTTCCGTCCAGCAGATTTATCCATCAGTTTAACTTAGGCCAAAACCAATTCAAACAGATTTAATAAGAGTAGGATAACTTGCTGAAATCACAGGTAGATCCCTGAAAAATACAGTATACAGTAAATGTGAAGAAATGGCATCTAAGTTGAAGCTCTAGACAGAAGGTCGTTGCTGTTTGATAAGCATTACAGTTTTATAAGATTACGACCATTTTTAGGAGAACAAAAGTCGAAGTTGATTGTCAACTCCGTGATAATGTCCAATTTTTCATATTGTCCTCTAATTTGGCTATTTTGTGCCAAAGGAGCAAATAATGAAATAAATAGGACGCACAAGCGTGCACTGAGAGCCTTACATGGAGATTACGAATCTACGTTTGAAGATCTTTTAGATAGGGATAGATCAAAGACAATACACAAAAAGAACCTAGAAATACTCATGGCTGAAGTTTATAGAACAATTAACCATCTAAACCCAGAATACATGTGGGAATTTTTCACCAAAAGAGATGTGCCCTATGGTCTTCGTATTAGTGAATTATGTAAGATCCCCTCTGTGAATACTCAGTGTTACGGAATAAACTCCCTATCATTTAGAGGAAGTCTTTTGTGGAATGCACTAAGTGATGAGATAAAATTAACAACTTCCACAAAAAGTTTTAAAAAAGAAATGCGACACTGGGATGGCAAAAATTGTACGTGCCACATTTGCACATAGAAAGTTTCTTTTTATTGGTTTTATGGGTTGTCTATCTTTTTCTTAATTATTTATTTTAAATCCAATAATGTAAAAATAGTATTGTAAATAAATAGTTGGTATTAATTAGTTTTTAACTAGCATTCCAAACCAACTATAAAAAAGTGTTGATATTTGATATTTGATATATAAGCAAAGATGCCATTTTCTATCGTTCCGTCCAACAGATCACAAATCTTATAGAATATCTCGACATAGAACGCTCCAGTAAACAATCTGTTTTGTTTGCAGTGTAGCTTGGTGTGGCTATTTCTTGAAATGGATGGTTGTTTTTAGTTCAAAGATATCATGTAACTTATGTTTCTCTTCAAAGTATCAATCTCCAACAGAATGAAGGAGTTTTGAAACAGGGCGAAGTGAACAGGCCCATAGAGAGAAAGTGGAAGGGAAACTCGAAAATTCATCGGATTAACTGTAAATGACGTTGGACGGCAGGAGTTGCAGCAGTGATTGGGATACCGCTGTATAGGAATACACTTGCCCCTTTGCTCCTCGAATAGCTACCGATAAGTAGCACTACGTTGTACGATAAAACTACAGTAACAACAAGGTCTTCCTGTACTCCTCTTAGTTTCAAAGATATATTGTAGTCTTGAACTAAAGTCTTTTCTCTCAAACAAGCCTCTCAGCCCACTTGAGAGTGGCTTTTGATGCCACCAACCTTGTAATTTGATTTGGGTATATACCCCATGGATGGCCTTGCTGGTGAGCTGGAATCTACAGTTTCCCCCAAAATTGGGAATTGTAAAGTTGGGCCAGACAATGTACAGCACATACATTCTAAAAAGGGTATAGGGTAACTCTCTCTAAAACTTTTCCACTATTGCAGTGGTGTTCTCTTGCTGTTTTATTATTGTATTTCAGTAGTTTCATAGCTTGGAAAATTTTATTAAAACTACAATTTTTAACACACATAAACACTTAAAAAAATGAACCTAAAGACTTTCGTTGCTCTTCGGCTACCTCCTCAATGAGAATTCAGTGAGAACGAAAATTTTGAGATTCAATTTTAAAGTGTTTATGAGTTTTAAAAATTATGGTTTTAATAAAATATCCTAAAGTATGAAACAAGAGAAATACATTTTGAGCTATTACATACAGGATCTGGTCAATGCATTGACAAGAAGCGCCAGTGATCGAAAATGTATTACTCTTATTTTGCTATCTATCCCATATATTACTTGAACCTCTTTTATGAACGAGTAATTCATAATGGAGGTTGGGACAATGTGCATGGTTGTCTCCCAATACCCACTGTCCCTGCTTCCACAGATTAGTTTTGTCATGCATGATGGACGTTTGTTGTATCCCAAGATTCCTTTTACTTACTAAAATGCATGATCTTAAACTTGCAAGAAACTACTCTGTGCTATTATTTGAGATCTGAGTGCAAAATCAAAGCTTGTAGCTTTCGCTTTTTTAGAGGTGCTGGCATGGGTTATTTACAAATCGCAGCCAGAATTGGTTCAGCTCTTGCACCATGGGTTGTAAAGTGGTTGATTGGTATTCATATAATGCTACCATTTTCTCTAATGGGAGGATCGGCTGTTATTTGTGCAATACTATTGTGCTGGCTACCGGAGACAGCTCACATGAAGACAATGGAAGCACTCCAGGACCAGTTTGATTGAAAACAGACAAAGGAGAAGCCTTGAATGCAGGTAGAGAAAAGGCCAAGATGAATGTGGTCTAATTGCTAATTGTGAATTTACTATAAATCTTATATGAGTAAATAGTATGTTGCAAGGTGTATCTTCGCTGTTGTGACGCAATGGTATAATTAAAACTTATGAATAATAGAAACTTTGGCTTATAACATTTAGTAATAAATGTTAATGTCAAGAATTTTGTTGAGCAACTTTCAATGCTTTCCGAACATCATCAAAAAGGTAGATGGGGAATGCTTTGCTGCTGCATTGATGAATAGCGTATTTTCTAGTTTAGCTTAATAATTACGTTAAGATGATATTGATGCGGCGCTCAATATAGTATTGAGATTAAAATTGATTGATCCGCCATACTGTTTACATTTAGACTTTGATGAACGCGCTAGTGCTTAGGCCTCCAAGCGTAGCCGTAGTATCTCACGTAGTGTATCGGAAATTCTCTAGTATTAGACCTAGCACTCCTTAGAAGTGCAAACAATTGTCACATAAAAATCGGCAATAAACGGGAATTTTCTATATATTTGACACAATATTGAAAATTTTCTGCAATGGTTTCTGATTTTATATCTTGGTGATGCTATTCATTGCAAATTTGTTAATTACGTCAGTGATTGAAAAAACCATTCTCATTGGTCAGGGCCGCGCTCTTATCTGTTGTGGCTCTGGGCACACAAATGATAAGACTTCTTTTCACCTATGCATTAAAACATCAAGGAGACAGGGGAACCATCTATTAGTAGGGGTCAAAGCACCGTAGCATTTGGGCAACGACTACAATCCTTAACAAAATTAATTGGAACCCTGGCAAAAAGTGATCTTTTAGACAAGCTTCATAGCCATTTTAGTGACTCTGGCTAACCTTTGAGTTTCCGCCTCCCCCCTTCCCCCAAAACAATTTTAATTTGTAGGTAGGAAGGACAGACCTAGAGTTGCATAGTCCAAGTTGCTCCAAAGGTGGCAAAGATTCTTCATGTTAAACTTTGTACCGGAGGAAGGTGTGGATCAGGAGAGAAGCAGGAACACAGTGTTGGGCTGAACGGTTTAGCCAAACACTGTGTTCCATTATTGTGGCCAGGATTGTAGCATAAATGAGCAATGCGAGCTGAAAAGCTAAGGGTTCCTGAGGCACCTCTTTGGTAAAATACTGCCAAGGGGCTATTTCTATTAAAATCATGCCAATAATTCTCTTTTCCACTCAAATATTGCGTATTAAATAAGATTATTTGATGGTATTAAGGTTTGGAAGTAAGCTGTTGTAAAGAGCACTTTCGTTCCCCTGCTCCCTCAAGTGAAAGGCAGGACTGGCCCTTGCTTTCCTCTGCCCCCTCTCCGGCGCCCCTATTGGCACTTGCTTATTTTTTAAAAGAGAACAAAATGCCTTATCACATCATATACCAGCCATTCCATAGAAATTACACACTGATGTCACACTAGTCACATCATACTTTTAAAAAACTGCATTATTAAACCTTTGTCGCAATCTAGCAGTAGCACAGACAATAGCAGACCTGCTTTTTATTACTGTATGCGAATCTTTTATATGTAATGCAACATCTAGAAGACAGCTAAAAATGTCTTAGGCGGTGTCATGTAAGCAGCCAAGTGTCAGGGAACTAAATGTTGACTATTAAAAGTAGCCCCCCTCCCAGTAAACAATTACAAAGTTTGGCTTTTCTTGTCTGTTACTTACACTGAACGTGGTTCGAGTTTCAACTTCTGTACGACAAAAACTAGAACGAAATGCCAAAAGCATACGAAACATAAAATCTGTTATGCCTGCTCACTCCCTTTGTAGATCAGCAACATCATTATTTGTTTAGCTATATTTATTTTCTTTGTATATTTATAGCTACAAGAGTTTTTTTTTTACATAAACACTGTAATTCGAGGAGCGCGGTTAATATATTCCATGGGCTACATATCGAAGATCAAAGAGCCGCATGAGGATACAGAATAGAGAAAATTCACTACTCACTATTCTGTGATGAGGATTCGTGAGCCACGGTTTTGGCTACCACTCATTTGATGGCCCAGTGGTAGAGCGTCTGCCTCCCAATTGGTAGGTCGTGAATTCGAGCCCCGGCCGAGTCATAACAGACTTTAAAAATGGTACTCACTGCCTTCTCGTCTGACGCTCGACATATGAGAATGGAGTGGGAAAGTTAAACTCGCGGAGCTACCAATGGACCAGCCCACCGCTGTAGCTTTAACTGCCTTCGCAGACGCGTGGCCTAGAGCTATAGAAACGGAGATAGGCGCCGCCCTATGCGCCATTGGGCGCGGGAAAGGACTTTGACTTTTGACATTTGATCCAGGCGCGGTTTCGCAGACTAGGTTGGTCAAGCACATTGATTCTGTGAAACGTCATGCCTCACATGAAGCGTCGTGCATTATATTATTTAAGCCAACAGAAGCCTTTGTGAGAATACAATCATATCTTGTAAGCTATTGTTTCCCAATGGTTATGTCCAGCATTGAAAATGCAGAGACCAACAATGCGAGTTGGCTAATTCCGTACATAAACAGGGCCAATCAAGCATGACCTTTGCTCACATCAAGTGACCAATTCTTTATATCGCATATCGTAGGCTAAAGTGGAGTTAGTTAAAATTACTTTTACTCAAAGCATAAGAAGTGCTGCGGCAGAAAAAAATATGCAAGAATCGTTGAAAGAATCTAGCACTCTTGGTATAGATCAAGTGTTGCCGCTTATTGGAGAGTTTGGCAAATTCCAGATTCTATTGGAAATTGCATTTTGCATAATAATCTTCCCTGGATCTATGCTAGTGCTTATACCATACTTTGTGCAGCATATTCCTCCTTGGCAGTGCTCCAGAAACAGCACAATTTGCCCGTATAATGGAACATTTACTGCTCATGATAAATTGTACAAGTCGAGATGTAGCATGCCACGAACAGAGTGGGAGTTTTCTAAGCCAAAGGAATATTCTATTATAACACAGGTAAGATAATGATGCATGGTTTCCATGGAATCAACATTCTCTACTTTTAGGCACACACGGGCGGAATACGAGCTGGATTTTGGGGGCCATCTGATCATTTCATTGTCATTTCATGTGTGAATCTTCTCAATACAGTTGTTTGCTGTAAATACAAACGTTTGGGAGGGGCTATGGCCCGTGACCGCCTGGATTGTCCCTGAGGACACACGGTGATAGTTTTTGCTGAGCAGAGTGACATAGATGCAAATCCACAACAAAGGAGCTTGGAGTTGCAAACTCGATTCTGCGATACTTTTTGCTGTATAGTGCATCCTAACCTTTTTGCATCCTTTTTACAATACACCAGAGTTTTTGAAACTTGCAGTTCCACACAAAATGTGCAGTTCTAAAAAGATTTGTACAGTTCTAATGAAAAAACTATGTAATTCAAATGGTTGTTGTTTAGTTATCCAATGGTGTAACTAAATAGCAGTAAAAATGGTAGATTTAGATATGAAATGATAGGCGAAACACAACCAGAAATAGAAGTTTTAGAGGTAGTAACATTTATTTACCCATTTTGGCCACAAGCAGGAAGCGCGATGCCATCTGCAACTAAGATTTAATTCGTCAACATGGCATACTGGAATTTATGTGCAGTTCTAAATTTTCCATGAAAAACCCTGCAATGCACTTCTTGTTTGTAACAAAATTTTTTCGAGCCAGTACTGAAAATTTCTTAATTTTTACACAATTCCAGTACCAAAACAATCTTATGACTTTTCTAGCAAAAAGTTTTGAGCTTCAGTATGTTGCACTTGTACATTAGTGGACAGTGAAAGAGTGCCATGTACACCTGCGGTTATGGAAAATCTTGTAAATAGTAGAAGTTAAACTGCTAGAGGGCAGCGAGCGTAACATATATAGGCCCATTCCATGTGAAATGAAACTGGAGATCAATTCTCAACCTTCAAAACATGAGTTAAAAACCTGTTTCTATTGGTTCTTATACATCAAAAGTCTCAGAAAACAATGGGTACTATGCATCTGTACTTGGCTTTCACTTTTTTCTGGGATAAAATACAAGTAATTGTGCTTAAGAGAAGCAAATTGCGGCACATGACGAAAAAATGTGACACAAAATAATGTATTGCTTTTTTGGTAGCTTTGTCAGAAACACTATTCAGCTTGATGAGACTGAAATTACCAACGTTGCTGTTTCTTTTCATTGTGACACACGTAACGCTTTTCCACACACTCCTGCAGAGCACCTACTGTAACAAATATTAAAATAGTAATGCAGAAAGCTGTAGGAGATCCTGAAAAAAATCTGGTGGGGTGTTTTGCTGAATCTAAAATTAGTAGTGGAATTTTACACTTTTTTAAAAGGAAAAATATACCGCCAGTATTGTGACATAGAATCTTCTTCTCAAAACTCCTATTCTGTAAATTCTAAACCATTTTTGCAGTCTAGTAATAAGTAATATTTCTGTGTGTATTTGTATTTGTAAAAGTGTATTTGCCGAAAAATGTTGATCAGTGGAGTTATACTTCTCTTCTAAGCATAGAAATGAATGATAAATGAAGGGCGCTGTCTTAAGTTCTAGAGGGGAAGGCCCTAGGAAGATTCCCTCGGAGCAACCCATCAAGACCCAATTTTCCTTTGGACCCAGCTGGCTATGACGAACATTTTTTTGAATCAAGTCCAACTTTATGCTGAAATTTAATGCTTTAACACTTTTATATTTTGCCTAGGTTTGCTCTAAAAGTATTGAGCAACAAAATATGCAAATTCAGTTGAAAGTTAAAAACAAATTCAGCTCTTTGCCACTGTGCTAGTTCTTTATAGAAGCAAAACAATTGGTATCTGCATTATTAAACGCAATCCGAAAAGAATTCAAACAAGCAATAATTCTAAGTCTTCTATTAGCCTTGAGTCTTGTATTACCCTTATATTGTTCACAAATTCCAATCAATTTGACCTCGATATCCTTTTAGAGTAGGGGTGGCCAACCCGCAGTTCTTTGCCTGGCTTCATGCATCCTTTACACTCATATTGAAGTGGGTGTTTCTTACATATGTTTACTTCACTTGAGTTCAATAAGATATTTTCTTGTGAGTGGAAAAGGATGGATGTGATGCTCATGTGTCCCCATGAGTTTCATGTGGCTCTTTGTGATGTCACAATAAAGAATGTGGCTCTTAGCCTCTCATTGGCTGGACATCCCTGTTGTAGACTATATTCTTATATACAAAGTGTATACTACCAAAACGTAAAGAGGTTTAAACAACGTCACCAACAACGCCAACAATACGATTTCATAAATGCTTTTCCTTCAGAAAAGAGGGAATTTCAATATCAAAAAAAGAATCCGTCTTTTACTATCAAATTGAAAAATGTTACTACTTTTCCATAAGACTTATACTATAGGACATGATATGATTGATGGGATATGATATAATATGACATGATAAAGTATGATTGATATGATATGAAATACCATGATTGATATATGATATAATTTGATACAGAAAGTAGCATATGGTATGATTCATGATTTAGTATGACTGATATGATATGATATATGATATGATACTATACGATATGATATGATATGATATGATGTCTTTGATATGATATGATGTGATATGATGCGATATGATGTGATATGATATGATCTGATACATGGTGTAATTGGATTGATATGATATCATTTAGCATCATATTGCTCGGCTCGCATCGCAGATTCCAATATATCAATGTTGACAACGAATACAGTAAGACCTTGAAAACATGTTGAATTTTCATTGCATGAGATTTTACTAGCATTAAAATAATATCTACGTATTTCAATCCAACAGTTTGATCTTTATTGCGGTACAGAGGTATACAGTCACTTGGCAACATCTCTTCTTTTCATTACTTGGGCAATAGGCGCCATTATACTCGGATGGACGTCAGATAGGTGAGCTGCAAAAAATTTTTCCAAAATTCCACGCTATGTTTCGTATTCCAAGATTCTCTGCTATCTTTGCATTGTTTAACATTGCAGCCTGGTTTAATTCCTGCCTGGTTTAACATTCCTGGTTTTCAAGCAATTCTGTTTTGGTCTATACTTTAATGATTAAATCTCACTTCTCCGCAAATCTCGCATGCTTAATATAACAGCAATTACGTCAAACTAATTAACTTTAGCATGATATGGCATTTCTTGTTGCGTAGAAAATTTGGCTGCAACAAGTCTTAGCCTGGAAACTATATTACTCCTTCCACTTATGCTTATGCTTAAAATATTAACTCCTTTTCCTAAAAGCACTTTGAAAATTATCCCGCCACTTTTTGCACTAACTTCAATGTTTCATATAAAGATGCTTGCAAGACAAGAGCCCCCTATTGGCACACCATTGCCGGGGTGCTGGGGGTTTGGGGCTCCAGCCCCCCATCTTTTTGCTAGTGTATGATTTCATGGTTTCAAGGGGATGAATTATCTTTAAATTTGATTAACACTCCAGCAATGGTGGTAGGATCTCGGCCATGCCTTAAGAAGATCTCCGATAAAAAGGTACAGCCCCCTACTTTTGTTATTGATTACTCACAAATAGAGATTGCTGAAAAGCAAAATACTTGGAAGTTCAACTTGATCAGCATCTTGTTTCGGATGAGCATGTCAGATATGTATATGTATATGCTAAAGTATCTCAAGCTTTAGGGCATTTAAAGTACGCTAAGAAACTGCTACCCCAGGAAACTCCTAACCATATCTATAGAGGTTTGTCAAGTCATATTTCCGTTACTGTAGCTCTGTGTGTGGGGGAGCAACATCGTGCTGCCAGAATAGTAAACAAATAGTAGCTATGATGCACCTGCTGGTAAACTAACTATCGCCGAAATTATAAAACGAGAGACAGCGATCATGGTCGTAAAATCTTTAGATGGCGAGTGCCTCTTTTCAAAATGGCTAATGGGTGGAACTCAGTTGCATATCGTGGTGCTCATTACTGGAGCAGCCTTGAATCTGAGGATAGACAAAAACACCCTCTGTACTTTGATTTAAACGCCACTTTGATGTTATTCCTTTCCCATGTCCTCTTTTACTATTTTGGCTTTGCATTTAGGGTATTTACCTTTATTGCATATAATTGTTATACATACATACATACATACATACATACATACATACATACATACATACATACATACATACATATATATAAATATATATATATATATATATATGTATGTATGTATGTATGTATGTATGTATGTATGTATGTATGTATGTATGTATGTATGTATGTATGTATGTATATATATTGTATTTTAAATTGTAAAGTTGTTGTTTGCTTCGGCCTCCTGAAAAGCAGCTGTATCTGATGGGGTCACTGTGCATAAAGAATATAAAATGAAAATAAGATGAAATTAATGAATAAATAGCCTTTCCAAAGAATAGGAAGAATTTTCTTATTCAAAAGGGGAGTTCTCTTTCTTCTAAGGGGCTAAACACCTGACGCCCAGTTCCACAAACAATAAGCGCTTGTCACTCGTCCCCAGCCTTCTCACTCAAAATATGCGCCGGTGTCCCTGCTCTGGCTATCAATTTACTCTTACACTACTGTCTTTCATCTGGTTTGCTTCAATTGGAATGACATCATCGTGGTGTCATTATATTCGGTGGCTACTACACTAAGACATTTACAAAAAACTAGTTCACTTTTTAGTCTCCTCATGTCTACAAATAAACACCATCCCTTCAAACCTGGGGCTAGATTCTCATATATATAGGACCATTAGCGTTACTGTTGATTTGCTGTCTCAAGCCAGTATAGAATACATGTGCTGTGATCATCATAGTAGCCTTTGCTTTAGAAGAACAATGCCTTGAGAATTCATAGTTTACCACACTAAATAGTTTCTAGGCATTATCTTACAGAAATTACATATAAAAGCAGCAGAAACTTATCCCTGTTTATGAGCAGCGCTCCATATTCTTGCAGCTGCTATTAAAATTTATCCATGAACTCGACATCAAATGTGTTTTACCCTCAGCTATTGTACCTTCTTTACTTTGATTTTACTTTACTTTACTTTACTTTAATTTTGATCTTCAGCGTCCTAATTATTATTACACTATTGCAGATTTGGCCGAAAAAAGACCTTAATTCCGTCAATAGCAGTAGTCATTATTGTTGGATTTGCATCAGCATTTTCACCAAATCTAGCATTTTACATTGCATCAAGAGCTGTGATAGGATTCTTCATTCCTGGAGGGTCTCTCCAGATGTTCATTCTTATTTCTGAGTATGTAGGCCCAAAATGGCGGCCGTTTGCTGGAATAACACTCTGGCTATCATTCGCTCTCAGTGTAGTTGTGCTTGGGGTGATCGCGTATTTTGTGCAAACATGGAAGATACTTATGATAATCACAACTGCCCCATACTTCATTTGCTTTCTGTTTTTCAAGTGAGTTCAGCCTTTATTGTATTCATTAGCTATTCAAATTCACATTTCTAGTTAAACGGACAGGAGTCTTTGCTTTTATTTCCTTATTATGATCGTAATTTTTCTTGTATTTAGCAATTAAACCAATGAATAAAAAAAATTTAGTACAATAGATAGGGTAGGGTACTAAGACTACTGCTAGTTTTACCGATAGCATCAGCCAAACATGTGGAGCTTAGAGGACTCTGGAGGCTCAGCAGCCTACGTCATTTTTCAGCAATTCTGAGGGCTAAGGTCCACTAGTTTACTTGAAAATATTGCGAGAATTGCAAAACAGGGCAATGAAATACTTTAATGCAGAAGAGATTCTAGCTACGTGTTCATAGCACAAGCTGTCACTTCACTTCTGTGTGTATATATTCAGTTCACAACGAAAATAGCAGAGCAGCAAAAGAAGCATCAACAACAGCAATGAAAGCGTGGGTTGACCCAGTTTCTACCTTGCCCCTCTACGTGAGCCCCCCCAGCTATTAATTTAGCTCAGCACCACTGGTACTAGCTGACATATATTGAAGGAATCAAAGGGTATATCAGGTGTTGAGTAAATCATTTTAAATAAGGAAATAGTAATGACTTTATAGAAGATACTGATCGAAAGAAGTGAAAGGACTTACTAATGAAACTGATAGAGAAGGAAGCCTTGAAGCTTTTTATCATTTGGCTTCTATATTTTAATGCTAAATCATGTTTTCCTACAAGATTTTTTCCCGAGTCTATAAGATGGTTGCACCTTAATGGAAAGACTGATGAAGTGATGGCGATATTGAAGAAAATAGCACGGGTCAATGGCAAAGAGTTCCCAGATATCAAATTGGAAGAAGTTAAGCAAGATGCTTCAGCTGGTCTTCATCATTATAAACATGTATTTAAGCCAAAGAAAATTGCAATAAGATCATTAATACAAGGATACGCATGGTATGTTAAATGATCATCGTATTTTTTTGTCCTTTTTAATGTGTATCAATGCACGAGCTATAGGTAAATGGTAAGTACTGAGAAGTATCATCCATTACAGGAAATGCATGCAGGTTTGGTGTGGCTTGGAGAGAACGTTTCTACCAGGAATGTGTATCTTTGTTCCTAGATGAGAGATTGAAGGGACATTCAATGTCAAATCATCCAGAGAATGACACCCTTAATCTCAGAATTTCTTCAAATTTGTACCAGTAGTAGGTGTTGTCGAGATATGATAAACATGAAAATTTGAAGATCTCATTCATTACCTTTTTCGAGTTATGGCATCTTTAAGTTTCACCCAAATCACCACTCCAGGCCAAGAATCCGCCATTTTGAATTTACATTTTCGTCAATAGTTTTCTACCTAGACGATATTTTCCTTTAAAAAGTTACATAGATATACATTTTGCATTGATAAATTTAGAAATTAACTTTGTAAAGAAGCTTACCATAGTAACTGAATTCTCATAAAATGTACTCAATTTTGTACAGGGTCGTTAGTGGTCTTGTTTTCTATGGAGTGTCATTCGCTGCTGATGACCTTGGTGGTAGTATGTACCGTGACTACATTCTCACAAGCGTTGTGGACTTCCCAGCTATATGTCTTGCTATATATTTGTGCAATAAGTGAGTTGATACCTTTTCTTGCTGTTATTTATATAGCAAATTGAATAGGTGCAATTTTACCATTAAGCTTGATGCCCTTAAAAGTATCTTTGATTGTCCCAATTATCTGAGGAAGTTCAAACGATCCATAATCGTCTTGAAGGGGTGATCAGAGGATTGAAGTGAATTTCGTGATCAGATAAGAGTGTACTGCAAAATCATTAGATAGAAGATTAGAAAATACCTCATCAGGCTATTCAAAGTATTCCTGCATTATCATGTAGTATGTTGTCATGCTGTACCTCATCTCTTTTAAAACTGTCTTGTTGATTTTCTCTCTTTCAAGAGTCGTTACGTACATGCTTTTAAACACACAGTGATGCTGTACTTTTTAACCAATTTGGCTGATTGCATTTTACAATTAAACTTAAAGTGGATTGTTTTACTACATTTGATGATAGTGCTATGTCTTCTCACATATTGTATTTGAGGATTTTTTTACACAAGACACATAGGATGTTCTTGCAGAACTGGATCAAGGAAGTGCATTTATGGCAATAGCAGTGCTCTTCAAATCTCCTTAATGGCCATACAATATGATAAAGTAGCACGAAAGAGAGGCATGAATAATAACGAGAAAATTCATTTTTTAGAATTGGTAGAAAGAAGACTGTGCTCATTCCAATGTTGATTTCTGGACTTGCTTTAATTGCAGTCTCAATCATCCCGCCAAAGTCAAAAATAAAAGGTTTGTAGAAATCATGTGGAGTATCATCGTCACTGATTTAAATCGATGAAGTAATTTTTTAAATATATATATATATATATAT
>WIPJ01004502.1:13820-28638 GCA_018155075.1 Cassiopea andromeda | reverse complement strand
CTGACAAGGCTTTATATAATTCAGTGGAGGACTTCTCTCGATAGTGTGAACGAAGAATTTTACGCAATTTGGAGAGGGACAAATCAGGGGTACACTCTAAAAAACTTCTTAATGGCAATCCAGGGCTAATTGATCGGATAATTGCTTCGCTTATTTCCACTTCGCTGTACCCTTGTGCTAGGGCCCCCTCAATCTGGTGCACCAAGGAAATAAGATTTAACTTATTTGTTTCCCCTGGCACGCCAATTTTCCCTGAAATTTTAAATTCCCTTTTAAGTCTCAGATCTGAAAATTCTCGTACCTGTTCTGATCCATTTTTCACTTTCAAGCTCAAGTCTGCGACCTTTTGACGTAACTCTTGCTGTACTTTGACCAATCTTTCTAGTTCTTCCTTAGCAGTAACAACGTCCTGTTCACCCACTGTTTCTTGTTCGCCGCCCTCTAATGCTGGCATGCTAATAGGCACATTTAAAATCCCGAAAACGGTTTCCAAAAACTGGCGAATAACATGATAATCTGCACCACTGGTTTCCGATTCAATCACAGCTCTCACATCCTTCAAAAGATTGCGTTTGGTCTTCCCTTCCTTGGATACTTTCAAATGAGTACACAAACGGGTCAAAACATCATCCTCAAGCGTGTAAAGCTGTCCCAAGATCGCTATTTCCAACTGGTCAAGGTCCATATTCTCCGCCATGCTTGAAAGTCGAGAAGAATCAACAACGGCCTAAATGATGACAGGGCGAAGCATCGAAGCAAATCAGTACAAGGCGTTCGCTACTGCACGTGGTTTCGTCTTTGGTCGGAGGTGCCAAATGTGAGCTTGGGCACAAAACCCTTTGCTCTTGAGTTGTACAAAAAAAACGAAAAACGATTTTGATAAATATATATATACGCCAATATCAATATGTCACTTCAACAAAACACATTCAACAAGTCCAGTTCCGTTCTTTTCTTTGTCTTTTTCTATTGACCCTGTGACGGGGGTCATCGCATAGTGAAAAAAGAATAATAGAGGTCCACTCTAGTCTCGTCTTTCTCACAGAAGAAACATTACTTTCATCATTGATCTCGAGTCAGAAAAGAAATGCATGTCCTCATCGGAATGTGTTTTATAATGGATGGTTCAGTAAATTAAGTATTATCTCAGCTATCCATGTCTGTTTCACTTTGACCTGATGATATTCGCCAAAAATAGATAATTTATTTTCATCAGTAGTCTCATTGCCAGATTTTAGACTTGTGCTTGTAAATGAATTCCATACCCAGAGGGTGTAAAAATTTGTTTGGCATTCGTAGAAATTTCCCTGTATGCAACAACAAAAGTGAAAGAAAGTTGTCAAATCTGTTCTGCCAGGTACAAGATTGATTTTGGGACCAATGGTTCTCCTTCAATAAGCACCTTACTTGGCAAATTTACTGGGAATTGCAGCTCAGTAACCTCGAGTTCACTTGCTAATTGCTATTTGATGCGTTTCTGGAAAGTCAAAATACTTTCGCATGAAGAAAACAACTTTAAAGAAGTGTCGAAGCGGAGCGGTCTATCCTATGGGTATTTTCGCGAGATAGGTATTTGTTGTGTCTTTAAGTGAAACACACAAATCAAAAAAATAGTTTTATTAACTATTTTAGTATATTCACAGGTTCGGTTACACTATAAGAAACGCTGTACGTTTACTATGTCCGTAATGCTCACATTCAACGATAGATTATACTCGAGAACGCTACTGAATTTATACACATGCAATGGAAACTTCTAGAAAGATACAGAACATTAATTACGTCATATCTCATATTTAGACTATACAAGATTAGTCCCGAAAGTTCTGGTAACTGCCTCTAGACTATAGGGGAATAACCCGCTGGAATACTCAGTCTATTTACATAACGGATTATGCTTACGTCATAGTATCTCTGTCCATAGCAGTATTGTTCTCTCTTCTTAATGCGGGCACTACTCTAGCATCAATGGGTATGAAACTATTACAGAAGTTACCGAATGGTACGAAAATATTGCAGAATCTACTGAATGGTAAGAACATTTTTCAGATTTACTGAATGGAGTGGAAGCATTGACGGTGTAGCACCCCCTACATCCCGGGTAAGTCAATCTATGCTGGCAGCACCTATCGTATTGGGTAGAATGCTAGAAAAAGGTTGTGGAGGTTATGAAACTGCTGACAGTTCATAGAAGTTTAGGTGCCAACAGTAGCTAAGTAAAATCATGGGCTACAGCCCCAAGCCCCCCGATAGTGTCATTTCTGAAGCACAGTAGTTAAGATGACAATAATAATGATGTGATTCTTTAATGTGGGATATTACATAGTTTGTGATAATACTAATTAAAACCAACTATTTACAGTATTACACATATTCTAAAACAGAAACTCTGATACAACGAAATTTTTGAAAGCAGTGTTTTTATGATTTGTATGTTTTACAGCTACAGTCCTCTCAACTCCAACTTTTTATGCGCTTTTTAAAAGAGCAGATGGAAGTTTGCTTTTAATTTCACTCAGACAGTAGTTCCGTAATATGCTTCCTCTAAAGGTTAAGCTAGCATTTCCATATCTAACAGTGTTAGTTTGAGGTAATTTTAGCATATTCTTTAATCGCAAATCATAGTGACTGCTGTTGCATGGAATATGCTCCACTTAAAAGATGGGTTTTCTTTTTTGATACATATTTAAACTTCAAGCATTAACTCATGCAAATTTTTGATATGAAGTGTGCATTCATTTGATTTCCGTAGAAGTTCTTCAAATGCGGAAAAATGATCGCTATGTAGAATTCGAAGTGCTCTCTTGTGGGGAGGGTCGTTTGACGTGCATTTCCACACAAAATTTGCAGTTCTAAGATTTCTGCAGCTCTTAAGTAAAAGGTCTGCAATGCACAAATATGTTATTTAGTGGGCCAGGGGCGTAAATAGTAGTAAAAATAGTCGATTTAGGTATGAAATGATATGCAAAACACAACCAAAAATGAAACTGTTAGAAGTAGTAACATTTATGTAGTACTTTTCACTAAAGCAAGGAGTTCAATACCAACTGCAAACAGAATCTAATTCTTCAACACAGCATCGCTAGATTTTATGTACAGTTCTAACTTTTTCTTAAAAAGCCTGCTTGTGGGCGTGGTTTAAGTCTTTATTGGCTACTTTCATCAAAACATACACCTTAATGAACAACAATTACACTGAGATGTTGTGAGTGAGTTGTAGAGGATGAACCATTGTTTCTCATTGTTTGACTAATGTTAGATACATGTTGGTTAAGCTTTAAAAGTGACAACCAGAGCAACACTGATTGCAAAAGCAACAAGAGGCTTGTTCGCTATCTCTTATTTGCAAAGTTGGCACTATCCTCAGGGTGGCCCTGGCTTGTCGAGTTAGCATGTAAAGTAGGATTATGTTTTGGCACATGTGGTAAGGTGACTCTCCTAGGAAGGTTGCCCTACCTCAATATAAAAAGGCCCTATATACCAACGAGACCTGATTTACTAATAAAACACACGTCATGCACCTTAGAATAGACTCTACTACACGTTTTCTTATGAGGAACCACTTAATAAGGAACCTACGTGGAAAGCTGAAAAATTTAAGGACCATGTACTACTTAAGTGAATTAAAGAACTATCAAGGTACTTTTTGTACTACAATTTTGTCATTTGAGGTCCACAAAGGAGGAAAGTTTGGAACTAGGCCGTGAGATAGTTTCCTTACAAAGAAGAGCGCATTTCAAAACAGCTCCAAGAATGGTTGGAACTACAGTAAAATCCCGCATAAAAGAACCTGTGTTTATAATAGCATTGAGACTGTAATTTCATCTTTTGAGCTCTTTAAATAAGAACCCCAAAGAGGCTGAAACAGGGAATGACTCTTGTATAATTGTGTTCATGTTATTTAGTTTTAAATCTTAGCGGTAGAAACTGTCATGAGCAGTTTGTGTATTGATCAATTTCTTACAAAAGGCGGCACATGCAGTTACTATTCCACCATTACAAATATCCTAAAAAGCTTTTTAGATTTTTCAGCTACACAACAGATTAAAAGATTATTAGACAACAATTCTGACCTAAATGTGTTCTTAAAAGTTGTCAAGAGTTCTTGTGCTGAATATAGGGCTAAAGTGTAAGGTATTTACTGTTATTAAGAGTGCTTCTCAACTATTTTTTTGCAAAGCCCTACCAGGGAAAGAGAAAATATTTTGCGCCTCTCCACTTTGAGTTGGTGATTATGGCTTAGATCACTACCTATAAAACTTACCCCCTATGTGGGTGCACCACACAATTTAAGAAAAAATTGTCTATAAAACATTGCTAAGAACCTTACAGGGTGGAATTGAGAATAATAACAAATTAATTAAGAACCTTTCCAGGCTGCCCTGGAAAAACCTAGCTTCTTTTATCCGGGTTTCTGTTGTAGCTCCAAGTTGAAAACGTACAAGCCAGTCAATTGTGCTAATGCTACCAAACTATTGCCTTTACCATCAGTATCACAAGACGAAGTGCGAACTCAAACTGTTTAGCGCAACTGCCACAGAGTTTCCAGTAAAAAAATACCAGAATTAAAGTTACTACTTATCTGGAAACTCTATCGTTAGTCGTTCTCTCAATTTTAGCACCGATCTCAAAAAAGATGTGAGATCAGTGATATAGCACGAGAGAGGATAGATGCAAGACGTCTCTGTTTTATGGGGAATACGGTTTTTCAAAGGGGGGACAGTCTATAACAGTGTCCTTTAAGAGAAAAGTATTTTACAGAATTTTGCAAATAGAATTAGTTTCTTGCTATGTATTTACCTTACATTGTGCTGAGCAGGACCAGCACGACTACTGGCTATGTCACTGTTTTTTCTATAGTCAACCAGTAGAAATTCAGTGTTTTTTCTGTATTGAAACCAGTATTGTTTCTGGTGCAGTGCACTTACACTGCAATTTCACAAATAGCTCAACATTTTTTAGATGAAAACATGTAGCTTCTGTTTAGTACGATATCACCTCCTTCCCTTTCAGGTAGATTTGATTGCAGTACTCTCGTTCCATGCAAGGACAGAGCATGGGGGACATAAAAATAACTAGAGCAGCAGTAGGTCGTGTAGCAAAGCTAGGTGACCTTTATGATGCAAGGAAAGACAAATTTATATGCATGAGAAACCTTAGAGATGTTTTGAAAAAGAAGGGTGTTTGCGAAACGAAAAAGGATGAAAGTGAAGACGAAGAGTATATATCGGGTGTTGGTTTTTTGAGTTCCAATTCAGATAACGAGTCTGGTCCAAATTCAGATCATGATTCAAGCCTTAATGGTCATTGTAATGCCAAGAAAGGAAAAGACTTGGATGCAACTGCCCTAGTAGAGCCCCTGAACAAAGCAAACATTTATGAAGAAGATAGTAAAAGCCCGGCTAGCAACACAACCGATTTAAATAGTGACAAAGTTGAGAAAAGTGGTCCGGGTTCAAGGCTGGACCAGTCCTCTGGAAAAGCTTTTGATGCTAAAAAGGGAGAGTATTTGAATGCAAATGTTTTTAAAGAGCCCTTGAGCGAAACATGCATTTTAGAGGAGGAAACAAGGGAGAGAGATATTGGACTCATCGAAAACAATGAATTAAGGGAACAGTTTGAAAAACTTGGCATTGAGGCAGAATTGAGTCTAAGTATCATGAGTGGTATAGTCAATTTGCGTTGCTCTTCAGTGTATCTCAACAGCCAATACAGTAGCGGAAAATTAGTGCATATGACTTTAACTTATACTGTGAATGCAATGTACCAAAATGCGCTTTGGGTTCCCAGCATGTTGGACACAGACTATCGTGCATGTAAAGATGCTACACACTTCGTTTGTGGCATTTTTTGGGGAGCGAAATGCAACATAACTTGTGAATATCGAAGTAGCCAAAACGAAAGTGAAGAGGAAGTAAAAGAGAAACTTCAAGAGGAAATTAATAGATTGAAAATGGCTCTTTCAGTGGAAGGCAATGCAAAGGTGCACTGTTCCAAAATCTTTAAAGTTAATGATGCAACAAAGTTCTCATACCACATTAAAAGTGACCTTGAAAATGATATAACAACGACATTTCAAGGTGCTATAGATGCAGTAGCATCTTTGGAGAAGGCAGTTTTGGAAAAGAACGGTGGAAAAGGAGTCCCAATAGCTTACGAAATGTGGCCATTCAGTTCCTTTCGCAAAAAGTATAAGCTGAAGATAAACTCTGGCGCAGTTTTCAAGCAAATAGAAGAGGGTACCGTTCATAAAATTTTTCAAACCATGCAAATAGTAAAGAAGACTCGTCAGGAGATTAATGATGTGATAGAAAACTTCAACAAAACTGAAGACGCTGTTTCTTCAACTGATTTAGTAACTGCCAAAAGCCTAATAAATGTATTTGATATTGAAGAGGCAAAATTCAAATCAGACTTAGGAAGAGCTTTATTTGAAACACGATCAGGAAACGAGAATGGGCTATTAACACTCGACGATGTCCTAAGGTCCTTTCATGACGGAGAGTTTTCTCTTGAAAAGATCTTTGCTTGTATAAAGAAGTACGATGGTACCGTGCATAAGCTGAAAGTTATCAATGAGTTTAAAGAGAAAAGTGTATCATATTTTGGCAACAGAGGAAGCATAGAAGAGATTTTAGGAACTGCTGACATAGTTTACGTTTTATATTTGGATCATCAAAAACGCTATACTTGCGTCGAGGAATGGGAGAAGCAAGTAGCACTGTTCTCCAGATTGGTAACAGCTCATGAGAATGACAATGGAGTTCGGCTAGCTATTATTGATTGTGAATTTCATCAACGAAATCCTGCTGGCAAGAATAGGATGTGCATTCAGCTCTACCATAAGGATAGGGGTTGGGAAGACCTACCACAGGGGGTGGACGAGAACATTGACGAATGTATAATTGATTTGGCTGTAGAAGGCCCATGTGTGCAAAAGTCAAAAAAATTAGTTATGTTTGAAATCAGATGCCCGAGGTCATTTGACGGTATTTGCCAAAAGGATGAATGCCAATGGATCTGTAGGCAGTGCAAAGATGTTGTCGAATATGGAATAGATGATAACTGTCTTTACTGCAGTTGCGGAAAGGCAAATCCTTTTGATTCAAAGTTCCGCTGTAATGGTCTACAGCATGGGCTTTTTTATGCAGATTTTCACTCTTCCAGGATGAGAAAAGTGTGGGATTCATGGAAGAAAACAATAAAAGAAACAAACATAATTATAATGGGTGAAACGGGAGTCGGGAAGTCTACCTGGATCAATGCTATTGCTAACTACTTTGCGTTTCCAACATTAGAGTACGCAATTGATGCTAAAGATGTAAAAGTTGTCATCCCTTGCTCCTTTTCATTTACTTCACAAACGGGCAACAAACAAACCATCTCAGTTGGAGTAGAAAGTAAGAATGAAGTTCAGGAAACTGGCCAGTCTGCTACACAGATGCCACGAGCATACAGATTCGGCTTTGGAAAGCACTTAATAACTCTTTTAGACACTCCTGGACTTGCTGACATTCGGGGTTTAGCACAGGATGAGATAAACATGGAAAATATTCTTGGACATCTTTCACACTACGATGAGATTCATGGTATCTGTTTCTTGTTGAAAGCTAACCAAACAAGGTTGACAGTATCCTTTAGATTTTGTGTCATGCAGCTGTTGCGACATCTTCACAAATCTGCTGCAGATAATATTGTTTTCTGCTTCACACATACAAGAGGCACGTCTTATCAACCAGGTGAGGCTCTTCCAATCCTAGAAGTAGTTCTGAAAGGCCTCAAGGGGCCTCGCATTCCTTTTTGTGAAGCTAATCAGTTTTGCTTTGAAAATGAAGCGTTCAGACTTCTGGCTTGTATGAAAAATGGAATTGAATTCACCCAACAGGAAATTGGTAAGTATTCATCAAGTTGGAAGAAGTCAATGGAAGAAACTACGAGATTGATCAACCATGTCAAAATGTTAAATCCACATTCAGTAAAACAAACTGCCATTCTTAATAATGCAAGAAGGAAAATTCTAGAGCTGAGCAAGCCACTTGCTGAAGCTGCAACAACCATTCAAGCAAATGTAGAGCTTGCAACTGCAAAGTACCTGGAATTGAGCGCATCTGAAGAGACAGCTAGGACATTGCAAGACCAGTTACATCTAGATGTATTCAAATTAGTGCATACCCATTTAGAGCACCCAAGAACAGTATGCACTGACAGATCTTGCGTGAAATATGTCCAGGTATGGTTTTGCTTCTACTAATTTATCCAAAATAGCAAGGGTTCAGTGATCAGAATCCAATTTAGAATACATTTCTTGCTGAAATTATCATATTTCTTTAGCTTTTACGAGGCACCTATTTGCCCAACTACTTATCATTATTGTTGAGTGTGGTATCATGCTACCTTAAGGTGCTTCTTTTGAGGAAACTTTCAAGGTCACCCACTATGCTATTACAAGGTTTACCCACACCATGCAGAAGCCTCTGGGGACCACGCCTTGTATTCTGTCGGTTTTCTCAGCTTTGCAGTAAGCATACGTTACAGTCAGTGGTGTAGAGCAGGGGGGCAGGGGGAGGTGCAGCCCCCTACCTTGGTCTGTAAATGTCTTCGAAGTAAAAGGCTAAAATGGTATTATGGAGGAAATTTTTCGTTTGAAGACAAAATGCTTGACTAAACATTTGTGAGCAGGGACGTAGCAACCGGGGAGTATGGGCGGTGTAATACCCTGCCAACTCTCAGAACTTGAGAAAATTTAGGTAAAATTGGGTCATTGCATCTTCAAAATCAAGTAATCATTGAAGAGCTGTAGGCTACATAACGGTTTTACAACAGTTGAAACAACGTATATTTACATGAAGTATTTACTGTATTTGCAAAAAACAATATCAAAATAGCCTTTTCCAGCCATCGAAGGACTTTTACTTTGAATTTTTTCTGTGGACCCAACCATGGTGGGCCCTACTAAAGGCTCTAGATACAAAAGAATGTGTAATGCGTTTTCATTAAATTCTTCTTAAAATATTAGTAAAATTGTTCTCTTATGAAATACTGTATTTGCAAAAATCAATCTCAAAATTTCGTTTTCGTGCCATCTGAGAAGCTGTACTTTGAATGTTTTTCTTCGGGTCCAACCATGGTGGGCCCTATAGTAGACTCTGGATATGAAGGAATGTGCAACACACCTGTGAATTTTGCTCTCAAAACATTAATAAAAATGACTATCTTAAAAAGTACTGCATTTGCGAAAAGCAATCTCAACATAGTGTTTTCCAGCCATCTGAGAACATTTATTTCAAAAATCTTTTCTCCGGGCCCGACCATGGTGGGCCCTATAACAGATATTAGAGAATGTCTTGCACATTGAATGGTTTTGATAGAGATGCTTACCCTCCTGTCTCTACAGCATGTACATATCCGAAGAACATTGCTTCAAGATATGTGAATGAGCAGAGATTAGAACAACATAATTACCTGGTAAATTCAGGAAAATTCCACCGTAAAGTCGATTCACACTGCACGCGTCACGATGTGTCGATGTACATCGCGTTGTGGCGCGTCGCCTCATATACTTTTTGTTTAATTCATACTGGCAAAGCGTCATCTGCTATTTTAGTTAAAATGGCGTCACAACAACAAGACATGCTTCTCGCTCTCGCTTTGCAAAACCAGGTAATAGCTTTAGTTTCATTGCAAAAGCAAAAGAAAAAGCGATCTGTTTGGGTTCATGAACTTTGGAAAGAACGAAAATTTCAAAGGTCATCATGACAATTTAATCAAGGAAAATGAGGTTGAAAGATCACACGATGTATTTCAATTATTTTCGAATACTGCCTTCCATGTTTGATGAATTAATAGGTTTGGTTGGGCCATCTATTGTTAGAAAGGGGAGCAATTTTCGGGAGCCTTTGTCCCCTTTGTTGATATTAGCTGTAACGCTAAGATATCTTGCAACGGGAGAATCACAAGCATCACTTGCGTTCAACTTTCGAATTGGCAGGTCAACAGTTTGCGTGATATTGAACGAAGTCCCAAAGCAAATGTAGAATGCTATTAGCCTCATATCTATGACTGTTCCAAAGACCCATTCCGAGTGGAAAAGACTTGCTGATGACTTCTGGAACCTTTGGAACTTTTCTTTGTGCCTGTTGAGAATGGGCAGTTTGGTAAGTGCACGTGCTTCACTGCCGTGTGATGTGCTCCTGTCAGATTGGCATTCTCTGCGCAAGCCCGTAGTTTCCTATTTAGATATAGCCGTAGGATAATTTGAGTTTAGTTGATTATTGCGTTCAAACTAATTAGGGTATATGTTACAGAGTTCTTCAAAAAATAGTTTCAATTACAAATGGAGTATTTTCTCGTGTGAATTCTTTGTCCAGCCCAAGACACAATAGTGCCTTGGTGCAATAGATGGAAAGCATTTTGCAACTATCTGCCCTCCAAAATCCGGGAGTGCCTTTTATAACTATGAAGGGTCATTTAGCATTGTATTAATGGCTGTTACAGATGCCAGTTACATGTTTACCTTCGTAGACGTTGGGGATTATGCCCGGCAAAGTGACTCAAGTGTTTTTGGCAATTCTAGCTTTGGACAAGCATTAAACGATGACTCGCTCAATATACCTGAAGACGGCCTGTTGCCGAATAGCCGCTATAGAAGTAAATATTGTTTTAGTGCTGATGAATCATTTCCTCTAAAAGCTAATCTACAACGCCCCTATCCAGGAAGAAACCTCAGTGAAATGAAAAGAATATATAATTACACGTTGTCGAGAGCAAGAAGAGTTGTAGAGAATGCCTTTGGTATACTTTCAGCTCGATAGCAGTTTTTAAGGTCTCCTATACATGCACAGCCAGAAAAGGCAACTAATAGCATATTGGCTTCTGTTGCTCTTCATAATTGGCTGAAAATTCATGAAGACTCACAGAAGGTATGTGGAAAGCTGTACTGCCCTTCTGGCTATGTTGATTACGAGGATGCATATGGAATCATTCACAAGGCGGCATGGAGATCTTAAATCTCAAAGAGTGGAGCTCTTCAAGGGCTAATAAACATAGGGCCAAATAAATATGGGAAACGGGCAGAGCACTATCGAATGTTGAAGGCAGATTTTTTTCTATCACCAGAGGGCGAACTTCCTTGGCAGTATCAATATGTGAGACGTACTGCATATGAACCCATTCTATAAGCAACTGTATTTCCACTGTAGAAGCATCCTTAAACAACATACATTTTATTGAAACTTTCAGTCTTTCTTAACAGTTAGCTACAATACTCATTTTATCTTGAAAAATTCACAGGAAATTCTCTTATAATTTCTTTTTCTGCGCATACAATAAGACCAGTATCTTCATGGCAAGATTAAAATTTCAGGTTATTTCTATTGCATAACGTTGTCGAAATTATTATATACATATCACTTTTTGTAGTGTGGTGTAAAGTAAATTAGTGGTTTGGGAGGTGGTGGGGTTATTTTCTTGCCCCAATTTTTATGAGGTACAATCAGGTAGAAAAGCAACATGGTATAAGAAATCAAAAAGTATTCCAGTGGTCAAGGCTTTTTAATACTAAAAATGCTGTGAATGAACACAATCTCACCAACTTTATAAAATCAGCTTGTTTTTATAATAAATATTTCATTAAACAATAGCCATTTACTTCCAAGATAGCTACTACTTTTAAGAGCAACTCTGTTGTCTTCCAAGTTACAGAAAGGGGAGTGCCCCACCTATCCCCTCTTCTTTACTTCTGCTTCTACAAGACAGTGATTTATTAGCAAGTAACCTGATAATGTGATTGACTCTCAGTTCAACATGTAGAATTACAATTTCAATCTCTCACATCCTTAATTTAAGTTAAATAAATGTCATGCATTTATCAAAGTATTCCTGAGTCATGTTGATGCATTTCCTCGGTGTCTGTGTGGCACTTTGGTGTCATACCATATGGTTTCCTGTTTTGAGTGCAGATATCTGCTGCTGACAGTACCGCCAAATCACTTCATCATGACTGCTACTAATTAACAATTGTAAAGGCAGGGCAATTTGTGTTAACATGAGATTAATACTGATTAATTGTTCTTCACACAGAAATAGATATGCTCAACAAACGAAAGAGCAAATATTTAAGCGACAATGCAAAACAGATAAAATGATAGAGTTTCATATGAAAGAATCCACTTTTAAACAAAAACCTTGGAATATTAAAGCATTAAGAAAATATGTATTTTGAAAAGCACAGCTGTACTATGTTAAGTTCGGTTCTGGAGAAAATCGCAATTCATCCATTGCCTGCTGTATTTTCATCTTTGCAAGGCTCTTTTTATATTCATAAAGTTTGTTTAGTTCCATGCCTATGCTTTGACCAAACAAATCATCTTTATCCAATTCCCCCTTCTTGGCAACAGATGAAATGAACTCGTTGGTCTCCTGCAACACTTCCATTAAATATCGAGTTTCGCCTGAGTCTTTTTCTTTTTTATTTCGTTTTGCTTTTTTGGGCACTGCACTTTCCGAAAAAGGGCTATGGGGTTCTGCAGCATCCTCTTCCTCACCTTTAATGCCATCTAGAGTATCCTGCATTTCATTCTCCAAAATACTCTCGCTCTCGTGTACAGAGCTCAAAAATTCCACTTCACTGATGGTCTCAAGTTGATGGCCCTCGTCAGGTTTTCTATCCACCATAAAAGTCCCCTTCGTTTTTCTATTCTTCGTGAATGGAGCCAAGTACTCTAATTGCTTAAAATACGGCCACGAAGGCTCAATTTGATGCACCACCAGCACTTGCAGAAGGTTTATATTCCCGTCTGACTTTCATTTAACGATCTCTCAGGCTCTTAAATGTCTTTTTAACGAGATTGAGGTCTAGAGAAGCAACATGAAAAAGGCGATATAAATTTAATGATAAGTTTGAAATGAACTTTTAACAAATCTCTGGCATGTAGAAGTGTGATACTCAATAAATGGTTAGCTAACATAATGTAGATCAGTATGCAAGCGCCAGGTAACTTTCTTTGCAAATAAGATGTTATGACAATCTTACCTTCACATAGAGCTTTATCGTTCTGATATGCTGTTTGAAAAACTTCCTGGCACACCCTTTTCCATGCATTTTCCCGCACCATTTCATCTTTACATTCTTTCGTACTTTTTTCATAGAGACAAGGCAGTTTTCTCACTGATTCAATGAGTTGCTCTTTGTTTACGAATTTAGCCGCCATTTTTCTGCCCTACTTCAGTGACCTTGTCTACTGTTCTAAAGCAAAGCGTCGCGTCAAAGATGGATTTTTTCATCTCTGACGCATCATGACGCATCCATGAAAAAACGCGATGCGCACGCATAGCAGAAATTCCTACGAACCATATTTGGTCAGCGTCATAATATGACGCATCGCGTCGCGTCCAGTGTGAATTGACCTTAACACCTCCCCTAACAAAATGGGAATTTCCTTACTTGCAAGAAATGATTAGTCTATTAGATTTCGAGCATTAGGAACGCCTTCTTGCTAGACTACTTCCTGAGTTTCTATATAGCTAGGCGAACCAAGTTCTTAGTTTCATATGAAAATAATCGAAGGAATATTTACCTAAGCCACCAATTTACTTCTGCACTACTGGTTACAGTCCCGTGTAGTTTGCACTGAGCAAGTATGACTCCTTCCTTAACAAAACGATCAGTATAATATATCTATTTTATTTAGATTTGAAACTAGGTGTTAGCGCCAGTAACATGTTTTTAATTTAGTTCATATACGCACTTTCTTATGAATCATTTTCCTAGCGTGCATCCACACCCAACTCTCCGTATTATCTATACTGATGTATGACTGGGTTTTATTGCAAGAACTCAAATTTTGAAAAGTATATATAAGACATAGTAGAAATGAGAAATTAAGAATGGAGAAGGGATAATCTTTGACGATGCTAATAAAATAAAAGATTCTTTTTGTTGAGTTTTCTGTTCGAAACAGTGTTCGTAGCACCAGCGAGAAAGAGATATGCGAAAGTCTCAACATACACCATCTAACTCAGGCATACCTTTCGCTGTTTGATACTTAGTGCAAAGGCATGTAATAATGCTCTGTCTGGCATACTGTAAATCTGTCAATATCATTGCAGATGCGTGGTAACACATAACTCTTAAAAAGGTTGTCATTTCATTCAAAATCAAAGCTTGATAGCATATCCTTACAGTTTTTATTACGTTGCTGGTTTGGAATATCTGGAAGTCAAACAGGATAGATAAAATTGTAGAGCTTCACCATCCTGAAGTTGGCCTCACTTTACACTTCCAAAGCCATACTCACAAATTCCAAGACCGACAAGTGTGACCTTACAATACGTTAAGTGGCAAACTCTCTGGGATTATTTTTCATTGTCATTCTGAGTTTTAGAATTGGTGTTAGGCTATGGTTTCCAAATGATGTCAAGAAGGCTTCTTTTACCAAGATTGCTAAAATGTAGCTTGACTGAAGATCGACTATATTAGCTAGGGAGCTAAGACCATTACAAAATAATAAAAAAGGGGGAGAGCATGTTCCCCAGTTTTCTAAAGGATCGATTTTCTAATTCGTTCAACTTACACAAGAAAGTGTTTGGTCAAGGTGGAGGGAGCTATTGCAAGGTGTAGTTCCTGTTAACTTTGCCACGCTTTTGTCACATGTGTTATTGCTCGCTGTTGTAATGACATAGTGAAATTGTCACTTGGTTGTGTGGGTGTGGCTATCAAAAGGCGTGGTCATAGTATGGCATGGCCTTCAAAGCTTTCCCCAATCAGTATGTGGCTGACGCTGCACCTACACTGAAAACATCAATTTCCAATGTTTACATA
>WIPJ01004501.1:11889-33375 GCA_018155075.1 Cassiopea andromeda | reverse complement strand
ATTGGGGGGGGGGGCGAAACATTCGAAGACAATGAGATTTTGATGAAAAGTAACAAGCATGTATTAATTTCAAATGAAACAAATTTCTCTACTTCACCCAATCGAACACGCCAACTGCCCGACAACTACCCTCTAGTCCTTTCCTACAACCTATCTCCTAAAGTACTTAATAGAAAACCCGTGAAACTTATACGTGACAGTCTGAAGTACCTACTAGAGACACGTGACATTTATAAGAAAATCACGTGCCCCTAATATTATGCATGTGATCTACAATTAAATGTCACAAGGTTCTCAGCATACAACAAAAAATGTCTAGATTGAGGAGACTTAGTAGGTGGAATTGAGAAGTGAAATAGATGAGGAGAGCAATGCCTCCCTCTGCCCCCTCAGATTCGTGACTAGCTCTAGTTCATATGGCAAAGGAAGCCTTGACGTAGAATCAGAGCTCGAGCGACATTTCTTGCCGTAAATGGTTTTTATTATAGAGGGCCAAATGTTGCTGGAAATTGTTCAATGGCAAGTGTGACAATGCAGGAAGCATTTGGGCAACATGAGTGAACTTTGATATGTTTGAGACAAAGCAGCTTGTAAAACTGGTTTGAGCTTGCAACACCGGTTTAAACTTGTTTTACTCACTGTCAAGTTGTTCACTTTGCACCACAACCATGAATTTCATTTGACTACATGGTAAGTGTATAGGTGTTGCACATCCAGAGATAGTTGGAAGAGCAATACCAATAGAAGACAGAAAGGTATATTGTTTTTTTATTATATAAACTTCGATAATGTTGTGCTCTATAGGATTCCAAACATTGAGCTTGACACCGATAAAACTGTTAGTCGTATTAGACATATCCTTAGTCATTAGACAGGCAAAACAGAGTCCAATAGGCCACTTGTCAAGATTTCTCTCCTTAGTTAGTCAATAATTTCTTTTTGGTGCAATTTTCCTGGTGTCACCACCACATATGACAGGTATATGCTTGTTAGCTTCATTTAGGAACTTTATCCTTTCTCTAGCTTTTACAAAATAGTTACCATTCTTTACAAATTTGAAATCTATTCTAGCTGTTTGTATGCTGTTCTACCTTTTTATGCAGTAGAGCAGTGCACGCTAAACCAGAGTAAGGACAGACATCTTACTCTATCTACTTTGTTGCCCTGTTGGGCTTCAGTAAAAACTGTAAGATTAAACAATTCGGAAGAAAGATTACACATATGAGACCTCCTCTTTCTGACCAGCTCCTCCACAGAATAGGAAATGTAATGCACTTCCATATATTTCCCTACCTACTAAGACTACTACTCTGGCAAATTAGTTAAACAAAAGTCAAGAAAATACTGGAAAGGATTTCGATTCAAATGGGCCAAAAAGCAATCAACGCTAGTTACTAGTAGGCAAATATACATTTTCGACTACTATCTTTTTCGTAATTAGCACTGAACAATACGACTGCATCCGAAATCGTTTATCAGCTAATGCTGAAATGTCAATAAATGAATTGCCCTACTTATTCGAAAAAATTTCATTGAAGTGACAAACAACACAACGGAATTGAACGGAAGTCAATCAAAGAAAAATATAGGCAAATTTCAATGCAGCCATTGAAATTTTGCTTTAGTTTTTCACTATGCTTTTCATCTTTGTTGCTAATCAAAATCATCTAAGCAGTTGACTACCTTGTTCTTTATCAAAAATAAGCACAAACATCCCATTGACGTACGAGAGTAACGTGTATTATTTCTTTTTGCATTTCTTGTGCGTTTAGCACCATTCGGTGTGCCGCCGAATTTTACCGAGCTTCATTCTCACAATAAAGCAGACCTGCACGACATATGCTGCTTGGCACTTTCTTTCAGAGCACGAACCCATAATTTGCTGAGATTTAAAGTGTTTGGTCATAATTCATACCTATAAAAACTAGTAGAATAACTGGATTTCTCTCTTATGAAGTAAATTGTTATATGAATGCTAAATTTGTTGCTGAGCTTTGATATTCTTTAAAGTGTTTCTGCCTTTGAGCTTAAGATGATTCTTGAATTATTTTTAGTCAAAATGAATCCCCACCCCCTCTAACTCAGGACACGTCGTACATTGGCGGGGATTTTTTCCCCTACTATACTCCTTTTTTTATAAGAACAACTTTATAAGAGCACGAGCCCAAAATTTGGTGGAAGTTTAAGAACAATAGTGATCCTAAAGCCCTGTCTCAAAATATGTTTTTAGAAAACGATGCAGAAGCTTTCCATTATCAAAGTGAAATAAAATCTCCTTGTTAACCTGATGAGTATTGGCAGTCTTGACACTTTGTGACTTTGATATTCGCAAATTAGTTGCTCCTATCAAAAGTAGGTACTGTGTTAAAAATGTCTTTCTATAAGTTTTTATAAACTTTTTAATAAAAAACATCAGTATGCAAGAGAAATCATCTTTGCTGTAACATCTGGCTCTCATTCAATCAAAACATCCAATGTTGTCTTGCATATTGCCTTTCTATGCGTTTGTTAATGGTCTACAAGCTACTGACTACTGATTTAAGAATAAATTACGAACAACTCAGCCTTAACATTTGGGAAACATTAAGAACAGCCAGTCTGAACCTCAATTTGCTGGTTCTCGTAATAACAGAGTGTTACTGCTTATTGTGTGTCCGCACAATGCGGGACATTATTTAGTATCTTGTAACAAAGGAAGTGACTTATTTCTCAGAACTAAGTTTTAAACACGGAGATACTACTAGCGGTGGACCATGACCATTACGAGTGAAATTTGATATGGGTGATCATAAAGCAGCTTGTAAAACTGGTTTGAACTTGGTTTCATCACTGGTAAGTTGAACTCATAGAAATACTAGGACTAGAATGCGCGGCCTATTGTTCTCGCAGTCACAAGATAGTTGTCAATTTATGTAAAGGCAAGATGGCTGCCCAGTGAGGGCAAGAACGCGGATCACACCCAAGTGTCTTTTTGACAAATCCATGGCGTTGCGATGATAAGATCAAGGTTAACTGTGACAAAAGAATGCGTTCATCGAAAGGTGACATTATTTCTTCATTTAGTTCAATTTACGAGAAAAAAGCGGAATTATACCAGGTTTTCTATTTTTAGTAACCATGTTATCGTAACAATATGGTTAAAAAACGTGAAGAAAATGAACATGGCACATTTAATCTATGATCTAAATATGATTTAGCCTATTCTATAGACAATCTGATAGGACTCTTGTGAGTTGAATCATTATTTTCAACCAAAGCACCTGAATATAGAGCTTTGTCGAAGCATAGTATTTGCTTGAAACTGCAGGTAATACGAAGAACTACAGATCTGAGTATTGCTATTTTTCTCATTGTGAAAATTGTTGAAATGCAAATTGCATGCACAAATAACTCAAAATTTAGTATTAATGGGGTCTTTTTCTATTGACTACAATCCAGACTATACTTAGCTTTATCCTATTCATTGTAGAACAGAATGGTAGATGGGTTCTTCTTGCCTTCAATCATTCTCCATGATACTATCATCTCTCAAATTATTATCAAGGATATGGTATTCCCTGGAGTAGCTCTGAGTGGACATAAATGTGGTGTTTCTAGCTTCATTCAGTACAGAAAGTGTAACAGCAAATTTAGTTTCTTAATAAATGATGCCCTAATACAGAGTGACTTTCTGGCCAGTTTACCCAACGCAAGGTACTACATTATAAAGTAAATAAGATGTCAACAGCAAATTTCCATGCCTTTCACAGAGTAGAAGGGATGTTGCACCAGTAAGTTCATGAGAAGCATATTTATCTGAATAAGTATATAATTTTGTGGCACACTCTGGATAACCATTTGATTCCAAGGGTGTCTTGGCAACAAGTCAAGAAATATAATGTAAACATCAGTATACCATATGCCAGATGACATCAAAAAGAGTAAATTTCAATTGGAATATATGAAAGCAAGAATTTTTGGGGGAAGTTGGGTCAAAGACATGCCATTTCCATCTTTCAAATGCAATGACATCAAGCTTCAGGCTGTTGAATTCACTAAAGCTATTGATATTTATTGTTGTTCGGCATTTCTACTATGTTCGCTCTTCAAATTGAATGTATCAGACAAGTCATTTATCAAAATATAAAGTCACATGTTCCCTTGCAATTTTCAAAACCTTTTAGTTTTACCTTTCTTTCAGTTTGTATTGCTGCAGACACAGAATGATTAAATATTTGTGTGTAAGCTCAAACCTTCCTTTAGTTTTCTCAACTATGATGTTGAGTTTTTGTTATATTTTCAAGATATAGGGTATTTTTTGCTGTGTCTAATAATGGAGGAGAAGAATTTGCTTCCAAAAATATGTACCAATCTAATGGAACATTTTGATGGACTCTTTTTATTTGACAACGTGCATCACAATTTAGCTTATTACTTCAAAAAGTATGCTAGTTGGGTAGTTAAGTGCAGTGATGTACCAAGACACTATTCATTAGGGGAAGGGTATTTTGACCAATTGACCTACTACTGTTTCTAGAATAAAAAAATCACAGAAGAGACTGTGGCGAATAGTCATGTAGCGTGGCTGAATTTTGTGTCAGAGGTGAAATACTTGGGGCTCTGGGGGCACAGCCCCCTTGTTAAATTTATTGAGGATTCTAGGGTGCATCCCTCCATTTAACAGAGTCATTGAAAGTTGTTCTTAAATTTTTCTACTTTGCTCGAGATTTGCCCCAGACTCATTTCAGTAATTGTTCACAATACAAATTATTGTTAGTACCTGGCACAACCTCAGTGTTGAGTGGCATTTCAAGGAATGAATTTGAGATCCGTTGCAGGATGCTAGAGGCCTTTGTCTTCAGAATTCTGATCTGGGTCCCCTTGTTAAAATTTCAATGTTACACCCTGGTTTCTGAGCTTTAAAAATCAATGGATTTCCGAAGCAAGTATCAAGATCCGAACAGTTCTTTGTTATTTCTAACTTATTTTGAATTTTGAATAACTATGTCACGTGATGGACCCAGCATTGTAGTCGTAAACTATTTCTATGGGTTGAATTCAGCTAACACGCCCAGCTTGCAACACCGGTTTAAACTTGTTTTAATCAATCTCAAGTTGTTAAATTTCCGCAACCAACCACGTATTGCATTCGACTGCATGGTAAGTGTATAGGTGTGGCAAATCCAGAGATAGATGGAAGAGCAATACCAATAGAAGGAAGAAAGGTATAGTGTTTTCTAATTATATAAACGTCGATAATTTCGTTTTCTATAGGATTCCAACCATTAGGCTTCAAACTGATAAAACTATAAGCCCTATTATGGTATAAAGGAATGGATTATGGCTGCATCTCTGGGATAGTTCTCATTGACCTTAAGAAAGCATTTGACACAGTGGATCATGCCATACTATGTCAAGAATTAGAACGTTTTGGCCTTCAACTGAATGGGCTGTTGTGGTTTAACTCTTATCTTTTTAATCGTAAGCAGCTTTGTAGAGTTAGAGGCTTTGACTCTGATATTGGCAAATTGATGTAGGTTTTCCGCAAGAGTCTTTGTTGTGGTCATTGTTTTTTTTTAATTTACATTAACGACCTTCCAAATGTTGTTAATGCCTTCACTGTCTCCATTTACGCTGATGACACAAGTCTTACCTTTCAATCCCAGGATATTTCTAAACTTAATCAAACCATAAATGATCTCAAACACGTCGATTTATGGATGCAAGGAAATACGGTATCGTTAAATGTGTCGAAAACCCAGTCAATGCTTATTTGCACGAAACCAAAGCATCAAAAACTTAGGACTGCAGGGGACAATCTCTGCTTAAATATTAGAGGAAAGGGCCTAGATATGGTGCAAAAAGTTAAGGACTTAGGAGTGCAAGTAGATAATAGCCTTGACTGGAAGGAACAAATCAAGGTATCAAAGGTGTTGGGTCTTCTAAAGCATGCTAAAACTTTTCTTCCAGAGTCTTCTCTAAGATCGCTATACTTTAGCATAGTTGAAACACAATTTCGCTATTGCTGCTCTGTGTGGGGATGCAGCGACTCAAAAAGAAACTGTTAGAGCTGCAAAAACTGCAAAGTAGAGCTGCTAGGATACTGACAAACAATGCTGTTGATGCTCCAAGTAGCCCAATTATAAAGAAACTAGGGTGAATAAAGAAACTAGGGTGGATTTAGTCTCTTTTTGACTCCTATCAGTTAGTCTTTAAGTCTTTAAATAATGAAGCTCCTCAATATATTTGCAACCGCTTTCAAAGAAACTCTGATTGCAGCTCACGAGACTTGAGAAATACTGCAACGGATCTGAGGCTCCAATATATACTTCAACGAATGGACAAACAAGTTTGTTTTATTGCGGATCCACGTTATGGAATTACCTTGCAATTGGTGTTAAACAGGTACCCTCCCTTTCAGCTTTCAAGAAAAGACTTAGATAATTAACTTGATTAGGATGTTAACCTTTTTCTTTCAATTCAACAATTACTTATACTTACACTAGGCGTTTAGGATGTTTGTATTTTAATTTATACTTTTTCCTTCATTGCTCGATTTATTGTACTTAGTTAAATGGAGGGCCCCTTGGAAATCAGCTTCATTGCTGAAGAGTGTCCCTCGTTAAACATATTCAATGAAATGAAATGAGAAGTGAAAGTAAAAGGCTTTCAAGAACCTGTCCATACGTTCGGTCTGCGGTCTGCACGTTCTGTCTGCGATCCGCACCTCAAAGTCCGCAATCCATGTATTTGGTGGGGAATGGTCCATTTTGGTCAATGACCTATCTATGAACCACTATAAAGTAGTTTATCTAAATTGTAGAAGTAACTTTTTTAATAGCAGAAAGTAAGCGCAAAAGTTGGACATCCTCAAGTTTCTTATGTTGACATTGTAGAACTCAAGCTGAGATATTAGCACTGAATCGGGGGTAGCATTGTGGCTTACAGTGCCAGACCAAGCTAAGAATTCCAGAAGTATAGATGAATTGAAAAATGTTACAGGGTTTATACGGTCAGGAGGGAAAATCAGGGGGAAAGGGTCTTTTTTGCTTTGGTCAGGGAAAGTCAGGGAAAGTCAGAGGAAGCTTGCAGTGGTCAGCAAAGAAGTATGTACAACACCTTAATAACTAGGTAAGAAAATTTGATAGTAAGTTATAGGTTAGAAAGTTCCATCTTTTCATCAAATTTTTAAGAAGTTCAAGTGAATGTTTCATATTTTTTTCTATAAAGTTTCTAAAATATCTACATATTGCTAAACTGAAAAATAACTATCTTGCTATTTCTTACTTGCATCATTATTAATCCAATCAGGTGAAGAGAAAAATTTCCTTTTTCAGAAGAGGTCAGAGAAAAACATATAGGTTTTAGTGAAATAGGTCAGTGAAAATTTGTGCTTTTGAAGCAAAAGTCAGGGGAATTTTTTTCAGAAAGTCCGTATGAACCCTGACGTTATAAAGCATTTGAAAGGTCAGGAAAATTGCCCCTGTAGGATATGTAGACAATATGTAGCGCAAGTTGGCTTCGAACTACTTACGCTATATTACAGTTAATATATATAGTTTATTACTTTCTCAATGATGTACACTTTTTGTTTTTGGCTTTTATGAAACTATTCTGTAAAAATATATTTTATGTTTTCTTTAAGCTTTTGCAGTAGGCATAAATTTGCTTCCTTTAGCAATGTGTAAGCTTACTATAAATATATTGATTGTTATGTAATATTATATTACAATTTATTGTATTTTATTATATTACATTTTATTGTATTTTATTATATTACATTATATTGTATTATATTATATTACATTGTATTAAATTAAATTATATTACATTATATTATATTACATTATATTATATTACATTATATTATATTATATTATGTTATATACTAATTTTTCATGTAAGTTGGATAAGCTGTGGTCTTCCGGTATATACTACTTGAAAGCTGAATCTGTTGTACAATCTATTTTGGCAGTGCAAATGAAAGTAGGAAGAATGACTGCAAACTTCTCTGTGATTTTCATGAAGGTAAACTTCCAAGAAAACGCTACAGCAAACATCTAGTTATCAAGGTATACTTGCTCATATGTAAATTTATGCTGTACGTTTAATATATCCGTGACGTTTGAAGTCTACATTCTATTACCCAGTTAGCGTTTCCGCAAATAATTGAAAATATATGCAAACAGCAAACCAAAAATTCCTTTCACTTGCTCGCCTAACTAATTATGTGAACTCTGTCAAATTAAAGTTACTGTTGGTGCATTCATCAAATCGTAATTCAATGGCCGACTTATGTTATGTTTGTGCCATAAAAGGATAATAAATTCGAAGGAAAACAAAACCCACGAAAAAGCGTTGCAAATTCTACACAGAGTTTGTGGAAACAATTTTATAAATAATGTAAATAGTTCAGCAGCCACTCACAAACGCAATCTGAAGTTACTTATGACAGAGATTTACAAAAGAGAAACGATCTTAAAAAACTTTTATGAAAAATGCTTTTTGTAGAAAAGAACAACTATTATACCTCGTGAAATGTACATCATTTGTAACGTCCGAAAGTATGGATGACAATCTACAGTACAGAAAGCATTCATGATAGAGGTGGAGCCTCTTATGGTCCTTACTTCCAAGTTTTCTGAAAGACTGTAGCACTATTCACAAATTTAATTGAAAAATAAAACAGTAGAATTATGATTCATGTAAAAGCAGATTGTGTAGAGTTGTTATCAAAGATTTAGTGCTGTTAGAATAATTAATTTTTATCATTTCTCTAAGCTCTCTAGGCTTTTTAATTATAATGGAGTTTTATTGCAGTTTTTTAGCCCCAACAAGCTATTGTTTTAGCTATTAAAAGCTATTATGTTAGCACAAGAGAGCTTCAAATCCTTGAGAGAGTTAAAAAGCATACTTCCACAAATAAGTGTTGTATATGAAAGGCAAGAATTGAATAAACACGATCCCCTGGAGAAGCAACTCCACAATAAAGGGTTTATTTCATTTTTTGTATTCTATTGAATGCTTGCTTTTACTTTTTGTGTAAAGCTGAAGGGTTATTTTGTGTATAAGAACTTAAGAAATGAAATGAAAATGAGAAATTCTATAATGCTTACTGTAAAAGCCTTCTACGCTTTGGTAGCATTGTTTGCAATGCTTTTTCATGTACCACATAAATATGATGTGAGTAGATAAGCAGAGGGAGCCTGCACAGATTAAAGTTTGCCTTAAATCATGTGATGTGCTGGAGTACGTGTGCTGTCTGCAATATAAGTTCCACAAGAAAGTTCTTTAAATTGAAGCAATGCAAAAGGGTTGCATGAGATCAGTTTTATAAAGCTTTTACCTTGAGTTAGTAAGAAGTCTCCCCTCTAATATACTCCCTTTCTACTTGTTCTTCATCTGGAACGGTGAAAGATAAATAAGCCCCCCTTGGGGGCTTAGTAGGACCATTCCCATTTTACGTACGTGACATCCAAAATGAACAACTTAGGATAAAATTGCTAAAATGCTAACGAAAACACCCGAAACTGGATTCAAAAACGTTTTTGCATGAGATTGAATGCACAGAGCTTACATATTTACAAACAACTCTGCATCCAGCAGAACCTACTTCTAGTAGACGGCTTTAAATTTGCGTGATGTACGTGACATTATACAAATTATATCATCCCAGTAGTATTTTGTTTCATGAGATTTCTCTGATTTTCTAATAGCAAATCATAAATGGTTGAGTACATAGCAATTCTAGTAAATGAACTTTCAAAACAACTTCAATAATTTAGTTAATTTCTTCATTTTCTCCAAAAATGTTATAAATTCTCTCGTGACCTACGTGACAAAATGCATGACGGATGCAATCTTGAAAAACATTCGCCTATTGTATTGCAAATTTCCACAACATTGTATTGTCATCAATATTATACCGATTTCACCTATTTTATGCCCCTAGCTAGAGAGTTATTTTTATACTGCTGTTTGTCATTTAGTGAGAATGGCCCAGTAGAGCGTTAACGGCATTTATGCTCCACAGCGGCATTCATGCTCCACAGCTGTAGCTATAGCATCATGAAGTGTCTTTTAGATTCCATTTTTTGTTGAAATTTACTACTCAAATTATTTGCAATCGGTACCACTGGTTTACTGAAAATAGATAGTATTAGAAGACTTTCTTCTTTCAGTTTGCCAAGCTACTCCATTCACATTTGTTGTTTAATATAGTCTGTTTCTTTCTTCTATTCAGGATGCTTGTCGTTCTTTTCCATTTAGAGAGGAGCAGAGCATGGATAATTCAAAAATACATAGAGCAGCAGTGGGTCAGATCGCCAACTTAGGTGAATTTTATGATGCCCGAAAAGACGAGTTTCTCTGCATAAATGCATTTGATGGAACTTTGCAAGACGGCGACATATCTGAAACTGAGATTAGTAGCTCAAATGTCGACTTAATCGTATCTGATTTGGTAACTGAACAATTCGAAAAGCTTGATATTAATGGACAACAGGCATTGAGTATTCTATGTGACTTGGTAAAGTTGAGTGGTTCATCGACGTATCTAAATAGCCACAAGAATAGTGCAAACTCAGCTCATATGACCTTAACCTACTCTGTGCGTACAAAGTACCAAGAAGTGAATGCAATACGCAGCAAAGTGAATGTTGATGCTCTCAATGCTGCAGATGCTACACACATCGTTGTAGGGATTGAGTGGGGAGCCAAATGTAACATAACTTGCGAATGTCAAAAGAGTAGGAATGAGAATAGTACTTGTGTGAGAGGGCAAATGGAAGCTGAACTGATGACACTAAAAAATGCTCTTTTATTTGAAAGCAACGCAAAAGTCAACGACGTTGAAAAAGGAAAAGTCAGTGCATCTAATTTCTCTTATCACATTAAGTGTGATGTCAGTGATTTGGAAAAAGACATCCCAACAACATTTGAATGTTGCTTAGCTGTTGCAACATCATTCCCAAAGGCCGTTATGAAAATAAATAATGGAAAAGGTGTCCCGCTGAAGTACACATTGTTGTCATTAAATTTTTTACGCAAATTGTGTAATCTAGATGTAAAGGTAGACGGAATTAGCAAGCAGATAGAAGAGCATATCACTAAGAAGTGTTTTCAAACGATGCAAGGAATCAAGACAAGTCGGCAGCAGATTATTGATTTGATAGGGAAGTTCAATGAAAAAAAAGATGCTATCAGGTCAAAAGATCTTGATGTAGCTAATGGGCTACTAGATAAATTTACAATTCTAGAGGCAAGATACAAATCCAAGTTAGGAAGAGCCCTCACTGAAGCTCGGTCAGGACACGAAAATGGAGTATCGGCAATCAAAGATGCTTTTAAATTATATCATGTCGGAAATTTATCTCCCAAGAAGATTGGTATCATTATAGAGAAGCACAGGAAGGTAATACAGAAGTGTGAATTTATCGATAACCTCAGGGCTAACAATGTTTTGTACATTGGGAAAAGAGGAAGTCTGAAAATGGCGATGCTCCAAAGCACAAGCACAGATGTTTTTGTATTTTATATGGATTATAGGAAAATATACGCTAAAGAGGAGAAAATGCAGAAAAATCTTAGCCTACTTTACAGTTTATTGGCATACCATAAGAATAGCAAGAAAGTACAATTTATCATTCTTGATTGTGAGATTCTGCCAAAGATGACTCCAAAGAAAGGAATGTGCATCGAATTCTACGAAAACGGGATTTTGTGCTGTGAAGATCTGGTGAAAGAAGATATTGAGAACTGTGTAATTAAATTGAATGTAACAGAGGCATTAAAACCGAAGCCACACAAGCGAGTACAGTTAGACATTAGATGCCCCAAGTCATTTAATGGGAGTTGTGCAAAAAAGGAATGCCAGTGGATTTGCAAACAGTGCAAAGAGACTGTTGAATATGGAATAGACGAAAAATCTCTCTACTGCGGGTGTGGAAAGTCAAGTACATTTGATTCGATGTTTCGATGCAATGATGCAAAGCACGGCTTATCATTCATCACATTTGACTGGAATATATTGAAGCAAATCTTGTCATCTCTGCGACCAGTCAAGGAGACAAATATAATTCTGTTAGGTGAAACTGGGGTGGGTAGGTCCACTTGGATAAATGCTACTGTCAATTATTTTGCATTTGAAACATTTCAAGAGGCCAGAGAGGCTAAAGATATGAAAGTCTACATCCCATCTCAATTTTCATACACATATGAAGATGGAAAAGAAAAGAAGATTTCTGTAGGCTCAGAAATTGGGAATGCGAATGAGGGCCAATCTGGTACACAAGAACCCAGGACGTACAGACTCATGATGGGAAACCATACTATAAACCTTATTGACACTCCTCCGATTGGTGCCGTTGAGGGATTAGAGCAAGATGAAATAAATATTCAGAACATTCTTGCCCACCTATCCCACTACGATGGAATCAAAGCTATCTGCATCTTTCTAAAATCGAACAGTTCAGTTGCGACTTCAACATTTGAATTTTGTATCACAGAGCTCCTGACTCTTCTTCCTAAATCTGCTGCAAAGAATATCGTGTTCTGCTTTACAAGTGTAAGAAGCACAGATTATAGACCAGGAAACACTCTTCAAATGTTGAGGTCCCTACTTCGTAAGCACACAGGTGCTTTTGTTAGCATCTCTCCAAACAATCAATTTTGTTTTGACAATGAAGCATTCCGTTTTCTAGCTTGTCTTTAAAATGGGGTTCAGTTCAGTGAGCAAGATATTGATACAAATTCATCAAGCTGGGACAGAGCAGTGACTGAAACCAAGAGACTTTTTAAACATATCCAGAGCTTAAAACCACATTCAGTAAAAGACACTATCAAGCTAAATAATGCAAGAACAATTATCCTAGAATTGCGCGAGTTTCTTCGTAGAGATTGCAAAACTCAAAGACTAATACAAGCGACGTTTGTTAAATCGAAACAAGAATTTGTGAGCTTGGGAGTGAAGTTACTTCAGCATGTTTATGGATCTGGGGTTGATGAAGAGAATTTTGTACAGATGATGGTAAATTATTGCTGAGTTTTCTTTGCTCCATTTAATAGAAATATATTACTCCTACATTATCTTCAAAAATTTTCGGACGTTTCAATTTTCGGACAAAAGGTGGTCCAAACATTACATTCTCCGAAATATTTTTCGTCTGAAGCTTAAGTTGTCCAAAAATTTTATTTACTAATAAAGTTCCCACAAGTACGAAAATCAAATCAAATGTTATGAAAAAAGCTTTTCTTAGCATAACCAACATACACCCACAGTAATACAAGTTTCAATGCCTCTGTGTCCTTTCTTTCCTATTGCCCATTATCGCCCATTAAACAAGCAACGGATCTGCAGTTTCTTCGACTTTTTGCCCTTCTTCTTCATCGATATTCAACCCAAGAACAATCTCTAAATCACCATTCGGTATGAGTGATGATAGTACCTTCAATTGTAGACTGAAGTACTATCATGTGATCCTTTCTCTTGTGATATGCTGAAATAGGTATTATGTTGGCAATATCAATAGTGCAAGAAGGTTTCATGGGAACATCTAACAAATGCTACAACAACTGTGTCAAATCATCAACGAATGGGTATTAGCTTCGGGCATACCTAATGTCAAGGTGCATTCATTGCCACTTTGTACATTGATGGAGTGATTTTGCACAGTAATAAATAGTGAAACGGTGCAGTTTAATGTATGGTGCATTAATTTTTGAGACAAGGAATAACCAATTTCAATCAATTTGTTTTTAAAACATTGATTCTTGTTTGCAAGTGCCTTGCAAGTAACAAACATTTTATTTTCATTTTCTTGTTAATGGAACTCATCAAAAGTGAAATCATATAGTCAATTCCCTTGATGAGACAACGTCACCAGTTCTTTATCTCTTTTCTGGTACCATTTTAGCTCTAAAGAGGGTGTTGGCCGCACCTGTAGCCAAAGTAAAAGGCATGATTTCATAAGATTTCTTGGGTGCTCTACCCGAAACTCCTCTTTCCTTCTCAATGATGTACTTTCTTTACAATTAGGTATGGCTATCGAGTTGTCCATATCAGTAGAGTTTCATTCAATAAGCCCGTTCATGTTACCAGTCCCACTTCTATGTTGGCCCCAGCTACACCCAATTTTTGTGGCAAGCTGTAGCCCCTACACCCCCCAAGAAAGATTTTTAGGAACTGTCCTCCTATTATCTCTTTGCAAATTCAATAATTCTCATAACCTAGGCTTTTTCTATACTGTCTTCCCAAATATGGGCCAGTCTTAACCACTGTCAAATGTCTTTGACGATGCTTCTGTTTTCCTGCATGATTATTGTCAACCAACACGCATTCAGCTCCTAATCAATTACGTGAATTTTTGTGTTTTCTTTTGTTGAAATTGACAACTGTGGATTATGTTGGAACAGTTGCTTTGCATCCTGGCTGTAGACTGTATAAGCTTACATGTTTCGATATTCAACAATTTGTCTGAATGTTTTGTTCAAATTGGTCTGAAAATTAATGTCCGAAAATTTAATGTCTGAGAATTAAATGTCCGAAATTGTTTGAAGAAAATGTACTCTATGATACATGCGTGCAACAAAGCAGGGGTGGCCAACCCTCGACTCTTTGCCTGGTTTCATGCAACCTGCGGCTCATCGCCTGGTTTCATCAGTCACGAAGCCTGCTTTTAACAGTTAAGGAGGGCAACCAGGCCAGATGGGTGTGGTAGTCACACCTTACTATAAAGAGGGCGCTTCTTGGACACACAAGGAGGGGAAGGAGTTTAGGGGTTCCGACCAGAAATTGTTTGATCGCTATGCATTCTACGTTGGCTATAATGTGACCAATGTCTTTTATGGTGCAATAAAGACAGCAAAAGGGTCTGGAGGCTTGCCTCCAGGTAAAGTTTTCATAATTACATTCCCTACAATACCGAAGAATGCCTCTTTGAAAACATAATTTGAACGCTTCAATATATAATCTTATACATAGAAAAGACAATAACAAGAGACCAAATGATCAAGATTCAAAGATATCGGCGGGCAAGGGCGGGCAAGATTGTTGAATTTGTGGGGCAATGCTCCCAAGCCACCACGTGGCTTCATGGTTGCGTTTAATGCGACTCTTACATTCATATTGAAATTTATGCTTCTCACTCTCGGGTGCCTAGTACAAGTTTTGGACGCTTATTAATTTTCAGACTTCTTCCCACCCCCAAACCGTGGTAAGATCTCCCCGCTTATTGGTAAGCTACTGTCTCAAAGGCCTATGTCAACACGTAGGTGTTCTGTGTTTTGCATTGTTGAAAAGGCACCCTGCCATTGCATTCATGTTTTGAGTGTTCTTTCTAGCTATCAATATCTTTCTGAAAGCTTATTTGATTAGACAATCTACTAACATTTGTTTCTTCCTATTACTTTTGAAGTACCTTAGAATAAACTTGACCATAGAATATGGTGTTTTGTTACTTCAGACATGGCAGCAGGGACGTTCCGCGGACCCCTTGGTTGGGGGGGGGGCTGTAAGGTTGAGTTTACGTGAATTTACCTGGTTTGTAGGCTGTTCTTTTGCTACCAATCACAATTCTTTCCAATATCTTAAAGCAATGTACATGCAGTAGGGACAGGAGGGCAAGCATGGCGATCGAAACTTTCAATATGCTATATTAGGGGTAGGGAGCCATTTAGGCCGAGAGAGCAATGAACTTGTCATATTTTGGAATGCATTTTCATGAGAGCCATACAATTGGATATTGGTGTCGCCTGAAACGGCAGAAGTAGTCTTGATTTGACACTGGCTTGGCAATGTTCTGTCGAGCTAATATCAATCCGGAAACAACACCAGTGGCAACGGTTTAAAGCTGCTCTGGAGGTATTCGCTATTTTGCAATACTTTGAAGAAATGTGTTGCTAAGATTTGTCTCCGAGCCAGAGAGTCAGATGCAGTGATCAAAAGAGCCACATCTGGCTCCCGACCCTTATGCTAGACAGTTTTTGTATCGAGAGTCTAATATAGAGGCCACCATGGTTGGGCCTAGAGAAAAATTTTTTAAATGAAGGTTCTCAGATGGCTGGAGAACTCTATTTTAAGATTGGTTTTTGCAAATACAGTGTTTCATACGAGAACCATGTTATTACTTTGTGTAAGCAGAATTACAAGAAATTGTGATAGATTTTATTTACTACCCAGGGTCTACTTTAGGGTCCGGAGAATAAATTCTCATAGTAAGGGGTCTCAGATGGCTGGAAAAGCCATTTCAAGTTTGATTTTAGCAAATACACGTTTTTTTATAAGAAAATCATTATTTTGCCTGGACCTCAATTTTCTTAACATTTCCCGAAATTGAGCCTGAGATTTTCTTAAAGTTTTCTTAACTTTTACTGAAATAAACTGGCTAGAGTGGCTTACACTTTCGTTATTAATACTGTATACTTGAATTTGAATTTCATCTTTAACATTTTGAATGCAACAACGACGAAATACCGATTTTTGGCCTATAAAAACACTTAATTTTGGAAATTGAGCCTCGTGATTTTCTTACGATTTTCTTAAGATTTTGACGATTTGAGCCTCACTTTCTTATAAACTTTTTTCTTATAAAAAAAACGTGTACATCAAATACCTCCTTTAACTATAGTCCTTTCAACCGTTGTACCAACATATTATAGCCCTCTACTCTTTCAAAGCTACCTGATTTGAAGGTACATAGGAGGTACACGTTTTTCTATAAGAAAGTTTTTTGGCCGAGCATTAACACGTTTCCAGAATCAGAACTTTCTAAGGACTTTCTTAGCAACATTTTTGAGTTCCATTGTTTTGCGAATATAACATGAAAAATCACCATTTACACTTGAAATGATGACAAATCTTATTAAATAGCAGAAGTTAAACTGTTAGGGGTAACCAACATCACATTCGTCGTATTGTACACAGATAAATCGAATTTTACATACATAAACACGAAAAAACTTTCTTAATTCACAAAAATGCAGTACTGATCTTTCTTAACGTTTTGATAACTTGTGAGTGCTACTTTCTACTTTCCTTTCAGAACGCAGAAAGAGGTTCTTTCCCCATAATTCAAACCCCTTGCAAAATTTCTGAATGTTGCCAAGTATTCTGCCTTCATGAATCATCAGAGGTGTGACAATACAACACCACCTCATGATCTAGAGCATGGTTCTGTGTTGTGAGACTTTGACATTCCAAAATGTTGAAAGTTCTGTTGGTTATTCTATCTTCTGTTGCTGAAATACTATTTTTGTCTACAAACTCGTATCTTGGTACATTTGAAAGAAAGCAAAATGTAACTTGATAAAAATATCAAGAAGCCTGTTCTTCCACAAAGATTAGCGCAGTGCACATTTGACAATAGGGAAGTAGGGCCAACAAAAACTGTAGAGACCTAGGGGTAAAAGGGAGAAAAGAACAATTTCAGAGTCAAGAAATTAATTAACATTGGAAAACTACTACTAGTTTGTTTTTATTAGATCCCAGATTTTAAAGCGTTGGGTGTTATGAGGCCCCTTTGATTTTGAGGCCCCTGCCACTCCTGTTGGGGAATACTCCTAGCTTTGCGCCACATGCATACCATCTATCGTACCACTTATCATACCATGTATCCCACCATGTATCCCACCATGTATCGTACCATTTATCATACCATGTATCGTACTACTTATCGTACCATTTATCATGTGATTTAGCAATTTTATAAAAGAGTATGTCACACGTAGTTAGTAGGCAGTTGATTTGGGAGATTGTTAGAGTATAGAGTATGAAATTCAGATATTAACGATGAAAGCCTCTTTCTTACTGGAGTTGCCTGTATTTTAAACAATATAAAGAGCTAGCAGGGAACGAATATTTCCCTACAAACTTGGTCCAACCTAGAGTCGGATTGTTTAATTTACGGGCAAAAGGAGGATTGTCATGGAAAAGCTGAAGAAAAAACGCAGTATACACAGACGGAACGCAACGCTACTCATAAAGAAAGTGGAAGATTTCGTAAAAGAGAGTGGCAATGTATCGACAAAAGGAAAGTTGGAGGCTTATAAAACGGAACTGATCGAAACGAGGGAGTCCCTGAAAAAGATGGACGAAGAACTGTTGGAAACCATGTATGAAAAAGAACAGGATGCAGTAATCGACAAAGAAATAGACGAGGCAAGTACCTACAAGCAAAATATTTTAATCACTGTTTCAGATCAATTGGCGAAACTGACCATGAATACCCCGTCACTGATGAGAAGTGATTCCCAGGGGAGCGCAGCAGCATCTTCAAGCATGTGTTCAGGTAATCGGATTAAAGTAAAGTTGCCAAAACTGGAAATCAGGAAATTCTCTGGACAGGTTCATGAATGGAAAGAATTTTGGGATGCCTTCAGCAGTGCCGTTCATGACAATGAAGACTTAGCGGACGTCGACAAGCTAAAATACCTTCGTGGCTATCTTGATGGTTCTGCGAGATCTGTAGTTGCAGGCGTACCTACAAGGGATTCATCTTACGCAATTGCGGTTGATTTGCTGAAAAAAAGGTTTGATAATCCGCACGTTATTGAGAGATCCCATACAAATCACTTAATTTCACTTGCGCCAGTTTTTGGAGAAAGAAATATTTCTCGGCTTCGTCAGTTGTTGGATCAAATAGAGATTCACCATCGGGGCCTGAAGGTACTTGGGGTTGATCCGAAGACGTATTCAAATTTTGTGGTGCCATTTTTGATGGAAAAAGTGCCGGAGTCGATCCTACTGAGCATGATTCGTGCGGCCGACGAAGATCAACTGGAATGGACAATTGAGGATTTTATTGGGGCATTGGAAAAAGAGGTCAAAGTACGAGAGGGCCATATGCTATTGCGACATCAGCCAGCTCCTCCGGTGAAGCGACAACAGCAGCAACAACAACATCACACCAGCGGGAGTGCTACAGGAGTGCCATGTTGAATGTCAACAAAAAGAAGAAGTGTCCATTTTGCCTTGACGAAACACATCAAGCAGAGGATTGCATGAAGATACAAGGGTTTCAAGAAAGGAAGGACATTGCGAAGAAATTTGCAAAGTGTTTTATTTGCTTGAATTCCGGACATAAAGCTACGAACTGTAGGTCGAAGGTAACTTGTAGAATTTGTGGCGGTAGACATCATGTTTCTATATGTAATAGTAGCAATCGTAGTGAAAAGCTTAATGCTATGTCAGCGGCGCCTAATGTGACTCCCAGCGTAGTTTCAAATGCAACCTTAGATCCCAATGCATCTTCCTGGTCGGGAAGCACGACCTCAGGGAATAAGGTAGCTTTACAGACAGCTTTGGGATTCATTGACGATAAAAGAGAGAGAAAGGTGAGAGTGTTGTTTGACTCAGGGAGTCAAAAATCCTTCGTCACATCTGAAGCTGTCTGCATGTTGGGTTTAAATGTTGTAAGAAAGGAGAACTTGGGAATAAGAGTGTTTAGGGGAAATGAGACTGTTTATGCAATGAGGGATGTTGTTAGTTTTGGTATTACACCAGTGAATGGGGGAAAAAGCATAAATGTTGAATGTTTTGTTGTACCTGAAATAGCAAATATTGTGAATGAGCATGTTGAAGTTGTGAAGCATAATTATCCTCATCTTAGAAGATTATATTTTTCAGATGTGGCAAAGAATAAGGAAGAGCTGAAAGTTGACATTTTAGTGGGGGCAAATTTCATATGGCAGTTCCAAAGGGGGGAACAATCAGAGGGGGGCCTAATGACCCTGTTGCCATACACACAGCCCTGGGTTGGGTTCTCTCAGGCCCTTTAAAGGGGAGAAGTATTTCTTTAAATGAATGTTCACTATCTAGCACTAATCTCATTTCAACTTCAGCAAAACAGGACAAGTTACTTTTGGAGGGAGAGGTAAGTAAGTTATGGGATTTGGATACATTGGGTATTCGCCCTGAGAATGAAATCCATGAAAAACTGATAGATGAAGTTTCCTACGCAAGGAAAAGGTACACAGTTGGCCTTCCATGGAAAGTGGGACATGAAGATTTGCCATCAAACTATAGTGTTTGTCATCAAAGGTTGCAAGGTTTGCTCAAGAAATTAAAAAGGGAGCCAGAAGTCTTAGCAAAATATGATGAGATTATAAGGGAACAAGAACAAGCTGGCATAGTAGAAAAGGTAGCAGACTTGGAATCAGAGACACCTGGTAAAGTGCACTATTTAGCACATCGAGCTGTTATTCGGGAGCATGCAGAAACAACAAAGGTGAGAATTGTCTTTGATACATCTTGTAAGGAAGCAAAAAATGGAGTTTCACTTAATGATTGTCTTCATGTGGGACCCTCATTGACACCCTTGCTATTTGATATATTATTGAGGTTTAGGCACTTTAAGATTTGTTTGATAGGTGACATAGAGAAAGCCTTTCTAAACATAGGTATCACTGAAGATGATCGAAATTGCCTTCGTTTTCTTTGGATAAGTGACATTAAAGCAGACAAACCACAAGTGCAGGTGTATCGTTATAATACTGTAGTTTTGGGGGTCAATTCATCACCATTTTTGTTAAATGCAGTCTTGAGATACCATGTCGAATCATTCAAAGCCATTGATCAAGAATTTGTGTCAAAATTAACTGAAAGTTTTTATGTAAATGACCTAGTTACAGGTTGTGACACCACAGAGGAAGCATTTTGTCTGTATGAGAAAGCAAGAGACAGAGTTAAAGAAGCATCTTTTTCATTGAGAAAATGGAAGTCAAATGATGCAGCATTAATGGACAAAATCAATAAAGAGGAAAGAACAAGTCGAGCTGAGGGCAGAGACAAACAAGAGCCATCTGAGGAAGAGCTTGTATCTGGATTGCATAAATCTTCAGGACGAGATGGAAGCACAATCAGTAAAACCAAGGTTCTGGGCCTAACATGGGATGTAGACAGGGATACCATGGAAGTTCAGTTAGCACCGGTGAGTACAAATGATTATTGTTTGCCTACTAAGAGAAAGGTTTTAAGCATACTTGCTGCAAAATTTGATCCATTAGGTATTATTAGCCCAGTGTCAGTCCCTGGTAAGGTGTTATTTCAGGAGATTTGTACAAGGAAACTAGGGTGGTATGAGCCTCTTCCACATGATATAGCCCAAAATTGGCTGACATGGTTAACTGCTTTGCAAAAGACAAGTAAGATAGAATTTCCTAGATGCTATTATAATGGAATAGAAGGTGATGTTTTGAGTTTCTCACTGCATGGGTTTGGGGATGCTTCAAAGAAAGCATATTCTGCTGTTGTGTATCTAGTAGTCCAAAGTACCACAGGCACATATACAAGGTTGTTGGCTTCAAAGACAAGAATAGCCCCTCTGAAATGTTTAAGTATTAACAGATTAGAATTGATGTCAGCAAAAATACTTACCACTTTAATGAAGACAGTAAAAACAGCTCTAAGTTCACAAATAGATATTGCCAAGACAAGGTACTGGTTAGACAGCAAAACATCTCTGTTCTGGATTCTAAACAGAGGTGAATGGAAGCAATTCGTCCAACATAGGG
>WIPJ01004501.1:0-10938 GCA_018155075.1 Cassiopea andromeda | reverse complement strand
TCCTGCAGATCTTGGTTCACGTGGTCTGAATGCTACACAGATTCAAGGCAATAATCTTTGGTGGGAAGGCCCTCCCTGGTTAAGGAAAGGAGAATCCGAATGGCCCAAATTTAATGTCATAGAAGGCAATGACAGTGCAAATGAAGAAAGGAAAAAAGTTACAGTCCTCAGAGTACAAAGTGAACCTGTGCAAACAATTTCCTCTGTCATTGAGATTAGAAAGTATAGCTCTCTGTTAAAGCTATTCAGGGTTACAGCTTTAGTGTTAAGGTTCATAAATAATATTAAAGCAAAAAGGGCAGGAGGAAAAGTGAGTACAGGTAATATAGAAGCTAGTGATATCAGTGAAGCTGAGAAGTTGTGGTTAATTGATGCTCAGCTCACTCTTAAAAGTCAACAGGATTTTTCAAAGGTGAAGGAAAGCTTAGGAATTGTTTTACAGGGTCAATTTCTTGTGTGCAAGGGAAGGTTAGGAAATTCAGACCTCCCCCTTGAAGCTAAGTTTCCAATAATTTTGCCAAAGGATCACAGATTAACTGAACTGATTATTTTTGAATGCCACAAGAATGCAAAGCATATGAAAACTGCAGCAACACTCACAGAATTCAGAAGTAGGTTCTGGGTAAGTAAGGGCAGGCAATATGTGAAAAAGGTGCTAAAGCAATGCCTAATTTGTAGGAAGTTTGATGGGAAACCCTACCATGACCCACCCTCAGCCCCACTTCCACATTTTAGGGTATCAGAGGCTCCTCCTTTTTCACATGTTGGGGTTGATTTTGCAGGGCCCTTATACACAAAGGGAGCTCAGGGCAAAATGAGTAAATGCTATATTGTTTTGTTTTCTTGCTGTATTACAAGAGCACTACATCTTGAACTGATCCATGATCTTACAGCCTTTAGCTTCATGCATGTGCTAAGAAAATTTTGTGCCAGAAGAGGAATGCCAAATTTAATAATTTCTGATAATGCCAAGACATTCAAGTCCACTGCAAAAGCTCTAAGAACAATGCATGAACATCAACTAATTCAGGACTTCCTTGCTGGTAAGCAAATAAGCTGGCTGTTCAATTTAGAGCGTGCTTCTTGGTGGGGTGGGCATTTTGAGAGGTTAGTTGGTAGTGTCAAGAGGTGTTTAAGGAAAGTGTTAGGTAATGCAAAACTATCATTCCTTGAATTAGAAGTTGTATTATTTGAAGTAGAAAATACTTTAAATTCTAGGCCTTTGACATACATTTATGAAGATTTAACTGAGGAACCTCTTACTCCATCACATTTTTTGCATGGCAGAAGGCTATCCCATTTGTCCTCGAATGTTTATTTTGAGCCTGATTTTGCAAATCATGACAAGCTCTCCAAACGGTTTTCATATTTGACTCAAAAATTGAGTCATTTTTGGAAACGGTGGAGAGGTGAATATCTTGCAGATTTGAGAGAAATGCACCGCCTGCGGAAAAGAGAACTGGTGGAAATCAAATCAGGTGACATTGTCTTGATTAGCGACGAGAGCAGAAAAAAAGGATTCTGGAAAATGGGAATTGTTGAAGAAACAATAATTGGACGGGATGGAGTCGTTCGTGGAGCGAAGGTTCGAGTGACAGGTACAGGTAAGCCAGAACACTTGAACAGGCCTTTGCAAAAATTATATCCATTAGAACTGTCAGTTAGGAATGAGAGTGACAAAAGAGAGGAGCTAACGGATATTAATGAAGGTACGAAAAGGAAAGACTATGAGAAGAGTGCTGAGAAGAGTGCTGAAAACAGTGTGGAGGTTAGAAACCCCGGGAGGAACACGCAGGGCAGAGCTGCAGCAAGGGACGCGCGCTTGCGCACCAAGCTTATGCTTGACTATGCTTAGTCAAGGAGGGGGGTGTGTTGGGGAATACTCCTAGTGTTGGGGAATACCCCTAGCTTTGCGCCACATGCATACCATCTATCGTACCACTTATCATACCATGTATCCCACCATGTATCCCACCATGTATCGTACCATTTATCATACCATGTATCGTACTACTTATCGTACCATTTATCATGTGATTTAGCAATTTTATAAAAGAGTATGTCACACGTAGTTAGTAGGCAGTTGATTTGGGAGATTGTTAGAGTATAGAGTATGAAATTCAGATATTAACGATGAAAGCCTCTTTCTTACTGGAGTTGCCTGTATTTTAAACAATATAAAGAACTAGCAGGGAACGGATATTTCCCTACAACTCCTCTCAGCTGCTCTCTGAAGAAGGTGTCATGAACATTATGACAAGTAGCTTTCTTCAGACTTCTCGATTCTACTATTTTGCAACAGATCTTGAAATTCAAATTCAAATTAGTAAATGTTCAGGAGAAGTTTTCTTTGCATATTGATCTTGGAAAAATTTAATGTTTGTCTGCGAAATTCTGCGTTCTGTTCAAAGATGTGCTCTGAAGTGTTGATCTTTGCTATTCGTGTCAAGTGCGTTTCTAGGTCCAACTCAATAGTTATAGAATTAAGATATGCCTTGATTTTGTCTGAATTTTCTCAAGTTGCCAAAGCTGGATGGTGTTACACGCCCACACCCCCTCTCACTATGTCCCTGCATGACAGGCCTGCTGGAAAAAATCTTCCCAGTTAATAAGACCTCTTCATTGATTAGTTGCTGATGGAAGTTCCCGCCACAAAGTGTTAAGACCCATTTGTATTAAGCACCCGAGAGTATATATGGTTATTTCGCTTGGTTCAATAATTTGTTTTTGGTTAGAGGAATGGAAGGGGATGAACTTCATATGTACTGAAGTTTATTGGAATATCACTTTCAAAGGGTGATATCACAGATATGAGTTCGAAGGCCTGAAGCAGATTTTCATTCACTAATTTCTGGCGCGCGCTCGACTTTTTGCGATCGACATTTTGTGAGCACATTGTGCATAACAAATTACGCTACAGTCAACTCTTTCAAAGCTGACATCTCTATAAAGCGGGCACCTCGTTAAGACCGACACTTTTCGGAAGTCCCTGTCAGCCCCAATAGGAAATGCTGTATGCTCATGTTCTATAAGATGGACACCTCTTAAACTGGACAGTGGACATTATTTCTTTGTCCCAACTATGCACCCTTTTGAAGCGGGCAGTAGTAAGATAACTTTTGCTTCAAAACAAGAATTTAAAGATTATTCAATTAAAAATGAGTGACAGTGCACCTATACGTAAAAGTTAATGTCTAATGTCTATGGCGCCTTTCTTTTTCGCCACTTTCGTTCTTGGTTGAAGGGTTTTACATAATTCTTTTCCTTTTTCAACCTTTTGCAAAATCCATTCCACAGTTCTCGTGTCACCTTCTACTAGATATTTCCAAGGGATTTCCAGTCCGTAACCACCTCCTCTGTACTTTTTCCCCAGTTACTCTAGAAGCAATGGAACTGCTCTTACACTTCAGGAACATTGCCATCCATACACTGAGATGTTTGTGATCATGCCCAACTATCTTTTCCTTATTCATCAAAGCGACGGCAGTTTTATCCTAGATTGTTGGATACATGGCAGAGCTTGATCACTTATAAACACTTTTAATTCTAATTATTGAAGCGAAATTATTAGCCCCCTTTGTTTCTGAGCTCTTCCGCACTCAGTATGGCAATTTTCTATAAAGCGGACACCTCCTTAAAGAGGACACTCCTTTAAAGTCCCGACGGTGTCCGCTTTAGAGAGAGTTCACTGTATTTCATTTCACTTTAAAATTCTCTACGGAGGGTACCCTTCAGAAAAGGTGCTGGTTGTCAAGGTTCCCTCCATCTAAAATGCAATAGTAACAATGATAAAAAAAGTTAAAGATCTAAATACAAGTATGAACAGAAATACAGTCATTGATATAAGAAAGAAAAAGTAGCTACACCTATCAAAAATGAAGGTGTTAACATGCAGTCATTTGCTGCCTTAATTAGAATGTTTTTCAAGGGGGAAAATAAACTCTCTGTTTACTCGTAAAGTTAAAATAACAACTGTTGTTGTCAGAGTGGCTCGTAGCTTTTGCTTCTGATATATCGTGATTTTTCTTAAAGTAGATGGCAGAAACTAATTTATCTGATAATTTTCCACCTACCTACAATGCTCGCAAAAAGTCCTGGGACACTTTGCATATTTTAACTCTGGATAAAAAATTCGTTCCCCCTTTCCCCTACACGATTTTGGTTTTTTGGAGGTACATGCAGTAACACAAAACATTTTGTGTGCCAAGTGTCTCCGGAACAGACAAACATTGTTTTAGAGGGAAGGGGGCGTGTACAAGGCGCAATGATTGAATTGCTCGAAAGGCTATAGTTTTCATAAGTTCTTGCAAGTGTCTCAGGGACTTTTGGCAACTATTGTATCTTCCTTGATCACTATGTACATGACACTGTTTACATGCAAAGCGAAATTCAAGCCGCATTACCGTATTTCCTCTAAAAATCTAAAATGCGCCCGCACTCGAAACATTGTCCACCCAAGAGCATCGAAAATTTGAAAAGCACCCACCATCGAGAAGGCGCCCCTCCTCAAAAAAGCGTCTCCATGCCTAGATTCAGTTATTGGAAGCAGAATAAGAATGATAATTTTGATTGTGTAATTCTGAATTTTTCATACCTAAAGTCGAAAATTCATTCGTAAACTCAAAAGACCAGCCAAGCCATGTGAAAATGCAGCTGATAAAGTGAAATCACTACAAGAGCATTTGCTGGAACCAGACAGTACTGTTTTATATTAAACTTTGAGAATTAATTTTGATTTAGCGAAATTTTGCTTACAAAGTAGATGAGAGAAATGAGTAAAAATGTAAAAAGCTCCCACCCTCGAAAAAGCGCCCACCCAAGAGTGATATAAATTGGGTACTAAGTTTATGTAAACAAATCTGCTGATTTGTCCATTGCAAAATTTCCCTCTATTGTTTTTACTCCTCTGACTGAAATATGTACACTTTTGACAGCAAAGCTTGTTTGCACCTTCTTCCACAGGAGCAGTTCACCGGATTAAGAACTGTCAATGGAAACTACCACAGGTTTGTTACAAAGCTTGAGAATTACCTGTGCGGGCTGAAAAATGAGCGCTTAGAAGTCAAATGGACTTGCATGCACTTTTGTACGTATCTGCAGGAAAATGCAATCACTCCATTCAATGGTGCTATCGAAAATCACTTGCAAACACTTAGTAAACAAGAGTGTTCTAAAGATTCTCCAAACCAGAGTGCAATCGACAAGCTGGAAAGATTGAAAAAGAAGTATAAGCAGCAGAGGTCCTTCAGTTACACCAACTTTACATTTAGATGGCAGGACTATTATTGGTTTTATTTTTATGTTGGAAATGAATTGGAATACTTAGAGAAAAGGATGTTTACCTTGACACATAACGGAGCTCCTTTGAGGAAGAGTTTTGAACAAATAAAGAAATCAAGAAACAATTACACTCGTCAACAACCTTTTTGGTGCCAGGACAAAAATACTCCCTCTTAGCTAACTCTAGTGTGAAAAATTCAAAAATAACCTTAGTTTTTAATTTTTAGCTCTCGTTTTGGCTGTATAGACTTGTATATATTGGTGAAATACATGTGCTTTTTGAAACTCAAATCTATTCACTCTACCCAAATAAACATAAATTAACGCATCCCTAAATGAATTTGCTATCAAGTGTTGTAGCAGTGTATTAGAAATCATCTACTAGGAGAGTTGAAATCTTTGGGATAGCTGTAGTCATGGCTTAAAAGATCTTAATTAATCTACATCACTGAATATTTTATCTTTATTGAAGTTGCCTCAAGAAAAATCAGACAAAATCAGAAAGTGGGTCAAGGCTCTTGAACAATTCACAAGAATAGCTTGCTTGTTTTGATCTAGTGCTCAGCTTGTTTGTCAAGTTTGATTAGTGATCTTAGAAGATTTTCTTGCACACCTGTTTTCTCTATCTCTTTTTTGACTTCAAATTATTCATATTCATATTAGCCAATAAGTGTTCTGTCAATCAGTTGATTTTGTTATGAAAATTGCTTGTCGTTTACTTTACTGATCATTCATACTTTGGTAATAAATCTAGCCTTTATGCAAATAGATTTCATTTTTGAATTCTACACCAGTGGATAGAAACAACTGTTGATAAAGGAGTTTTCTATAAACCTTTTCATTTTTCGAGCATTTCAAAAAGTTCCAACTCACTCTTGCCTAGTCTGGTTCATTTAGCTAAATAGCTTCAGCAAGAGGATGCAAGAACGATCCAAATATTTTCTGCTACACATGCTGTGAGTTCACAACAAGGGAAAACAGAAAACCCATTGATGATTTTTACAGTAGGGCATACCATGCGTACTTCCAAGTCAAGCTTGGTGACCCAGACAAATCATAGGCTCCACATATTGTTTGCAAGACATGCAAGGAACAGATACGGCAATGGAGTAATGGTACTCGAAAATCACTTAAATTTGGCATTCCGATGGTTTGGCGTGAGCCACAGAATCATAACAATGACTGCTATTTCTGTTCAATCGATACAACTGGGTTGAGCAACAACAAGAAGCGTAAATCTAAAAGTTACCCTTGCCTTAAGTCTGCAATTCGACCTGTACTACATTCAAGTGAATTGCCAATCCCTCTTTTTAGTGGATTTCCTTTAAAAGATGGTGATAAATCTAATGATGGTGATAATGATGATGACATCATACATGATGCTGAAACCTATGATGATGCTTGCTTCAATGATAATGATTATGAGGGTTCTTCTACTGAGCCAATGTTGTTCGACCAAAATGAACTGAGCGACTTGATTCGTGACTTGAGTCTATCAAAGCAGTCAGCAGAACTCTTAGCGTCGAGGCTTAAGGAAAAGAATCTTTTGATGAGCGAAATGCGAGTTACATTTTACCGTAATAGGGATGCGGAATTTATCCCACTCTTCAATGAAGACAGCGACCTTGTTTATTGCAGTAATGTTGAAGGAGTTTTGTTGAGCCTTGGTGTTCAAGAATACGATGCGAATTCATGGCGATTGTTCATCGACAGCTCAAAGCGTAGCTTGAACTGAGTTCTGCTGCATAACACCAACACCTATGCAGCAATACCGATTGGACACTCAACAAGATTGTAGGAGAAGCATGAGTCTATTAAGCAGGTGATAGAAAAAATCAACTACTCCAATCATAACTGGGTTATTTTTGTTGACTTGAAACTGTTGAACTTTTTGCTTGGTCAACAATCAGGCTTCACCAAATTTCCATGCTTTCTGTGCTTGTGGGACAGTCGAGCCAGAGATCAACACTGGAAAAGAAAGGATTGGCCACTTCGAGCACAAATTAAAGTTGGTGAAATAAATTTTGTAAGTGCACCTCTTGTACCTAAAGAAAAAATCATCTTCCCACCTCTTCATATCAAATTGGGACTGGTAAAACAATTTGTTAAAGCTCTTGATAAGGATGGTCAATGCTTCAACTACATATGCAAAATGTTCCCAGGCCTCAGCTCAGAGAAACTCAAACAAGGTGTATTTGATGGACCTGACATCCGAAAACTCATCAAGGATGACAATTTTGTTTGCTCCATGAATGCTTTAGAATCAAGTGCTTGGAACTCCTTTGCTGCTGTTGTGAAGAACTTTTTGGGAAATCACAAGGCACATAACTACAAGGAGCTAGTAGACAAGACGTTGACCAGTTACCGAGAGATTGGGGTGAAAATGAGCATTAAAGTGCATTTTCTGCATAGTCATTTAGACAGATTTCCAGAGAACTGTGGCAACGTAAGTGATGAACGAGGGGAGCGATTTCACCAGGACTTAAAACTAATGGAAGAGCGCTACCAAGGACGATGGGACAAACGAATGATGGCAGATTACTGCTGGAGCTTAAAGAGGGATACGAGTGTCGAGCATTCTCGACAAGGTAGAAAGAGAAAATTTTTACCATAGGTGTTTCTTTGCCCCTTTCAAGTTTTTCCCTTTGTTTTTTTAGTGTTTGTGACATAACTATTGTTTTTAGGTTTTCGCTTAAGTACAGCTAGCAACATTTAATACCCCGAATACAAGAATAAATGTTGGTAAATTCGCATTTTTCGACCTTAGACTTAGTCCAGATCTCAAAAACTAGAGCTAATAGAGCAAAATCAATATGATTTTCAGAATCAGCACCATTTATATGGTATATTTTGGCTGAAATGTCCCTGGCACCAATTCAAAATTTGTTTTTGTTGACCAGTGTTATCAATATAAAGAAACTCAAATTTCGTCGAAAAATTTGTTAAAATTGTGAGTTACGCATTGTTTACAATACAAAACTAAACCTAGGCTTAGTCCAGGTCTATGTTTTGTCCACACTGTAAGGCAGCGATGTGTTTGTTGGGGGGGGGATGTAGGAGACATTACGCCCCCAACATGTACCAAATTTTAAGAAAGTTAATCAAAAGTCGGCTATGTTGAAAGAGATTTAGCATATCATTGGTCATAGTATTTTCCGTGACCCATTCTTCTTTACTAGTGATAGAATTTGGCCGAATAGTCTAAATTCTACTAAATAGAAAGTGTTTAGGCACAGCCATGCTGTAAGAGTTAAAATTTCTAGTTTTAACACAACCTTTGGCCGAGCCCAAGTTATAGCCCGATTGCTTGAAAAGAGTTTTAGCAGATAGTTTGACAAAAATATGCTACCATATTGAGTTGGAGGGGTTGAGAATCTTACGAGGTGTCCTACGGAGAAAACAAAGGTCTTAAGCTTTCAAGAGTTTATTTGAAGTTAGTAGTCATAACTTCGTGTTGCTCCTCATTTTCCCAATTTCCTGAACAAACTCGTATAATTTAGAAGCATACTGCTAGCTTTCCACAGTTCTTTCGCGAATTACTAATTTGCAGCCACATCACAGTTTCCTTCTTACACTTGCGCGATAAATCAAAGCAGGGCTCGGCCCAAGTTCCTGTCCATACTACAACCTGGGCTCGGCCCAGTTCAACCCCACTTGTAATCTATGGTCAAATCAGCTTTGGCCGATCTCAGGAATTTTGTGTTCACAATAGCGTGGCCAAGGCCCAGGTTGTCATAAACGTTAGCTCAACCTAGGTTGGTTTGTGCAATGTGGACATGGCTTTATATGTACAAAACAAACACAGCATTGTGCAGTATAACCACAGAGAAGTCAGTCCCGTGCTGGCAGAAGTTAGCTAGTGCTTCTGTTTACTTGGGCTCGAAAAAATTTGTATGTAGAAATGTGTATCCAAAAAAGTATTTGTTTTATTCGTTTATGTTTAGCTTTGTATATTTCTTATTTCAGATTTGCGTACTTGTGTCATATTTCATACTTTAATTCTCAGGTATACCGGAGTTGGGAGCTGGTAAACTTTATCCCCCTACACTTTTCTCAGGACTGGCATTCCATCAGAATAGGAATTATGCTTTACTAACCTCCAAAAGTTTTGAAATGATGAAGTCATAACTTTATATGCAATTTTCCATTTAGAAAGCGCTCATGCTCGGTAGGATTATCGGATGTGTTCCTATAAAATTTTCAATTTCCCATCTCATTTTCTCCTTCCGTCACTCGCCACTTCACAATCACTTCTGCACGGTTACTGCAAGTACTTCAGAGGCTTCCACTCTGCCCTCTACTCCAAAATATACTCCGGTGTCCCTGATTGTGTGTGTTGACCTTTCTTTAGTCAACACTAAGCTATATGGTAAGCAGCTACAGAATGAGTCCGTTAGTGGTATTAACATGGAAAAGGAAATGGAGTAGGTAAATCCTGAAATTGTATGGGTGTTTCAAATACTCTTGGAAAGCATTGTAGCTGAATCGTAGCTGCATCGTAGCTGAATCGTAGCTGCATCGTAGCTGCATCGTAGCTGAACCGCAGCTGAAATGTAGCTCAATCGATACGTATGGTGGTTGAGGATCACTTTTGCTATTTCCACATGCTACAGGCAAGGGTGGTCTCTAAGGGGGCTGAACCCCCCTTTCAACTTTGTTCATATTTGGAGGACTCAGTCCCCTTCCTAAAAGTTTTGTATAAATCCTGCTTTTGAAATTATATAGACCCTGATTCTAATGTAGTGTATTGTATTGCTTTGATGAATTTTTTCACTGCTACATGGCTATTTGGATCTTTCTGGATCTCTGCTGTATTATAGCACAATTAGACTGATTATTATGCCTTAAGCTTTAAAATTTTGGACGGGTACATTTAGAGATCCCATTGCTAGTATTTTTAGAAATCACTCCTGGCTACAAGTAATGTACCTTATTGCCAAAGAGTTTGTACTCCAAGAATGTTCTTCTACGCATCTTTCAAAGGCTTGTCCAAGACAAGTAAATATCAGTTTAATCTATAGCATAACAAAGATTTATAATTTCTGAGAAAGTTTAATGAGTCACACAAGAACAGAAGGCTGTTTTTACCGTTGGAAGATGTATCGAATTTGTTGTTATTTGAAAATCATAGGTAACTTACTTCAACTTACTTAAGCCGTTCATTCTAGCATGCACTTTGATTTGACTGCGGTTTGCATGGTAAGAGACCATCTGTCATATTACTGATGTACAGTAGAAGTAAATGCAAAAGTAGTATGTTGTAAGACAGTAACACAGTAACATTTTGTAATACTGCATTTGATAATTGAGTCTGCATCAGATTTAACACTTCCTTAGATGTTTGCTAACATTAATGATAAGTAAAATGCACTGGGCAACACACACGTACTTTGTGAAAGGTGTTTTAAACTTTTTGCTGATGTAAAAATGTTTGAAAATGCTGAATCCAGAAATCGCAGCCATTTTTCCATATCAGGTCAGGATTTTTGCCAATTCACTTGTAAAGAATCAAGTTTTTTCTAAGTTCACTTTGTCGGAAATCCCCAATTGCGCCTGCGTCACTAATCACTCTTGTTTACAAGTAATGTAGGAAGGTTACTTCATGCGGTTATGTACGTAGATATTACGTTGAATCTCACTATGAGACTCAATATAGGG
>WIPJ01004500.1:49976-65042 GCA_018155075.1 Cassiopea andromeda | reverse complement strand
ATATTAATGTCTCTGTAAAATTTGTAGTGCGACAAACTATTGACCACATTCTAATGCCCTTCAAGCGCCACACAATCTTGCAGAAGCTCTATGTAGCAAATGTTGTAATGCCTATGCTAATTTGGAGTTAACCATTGTCCCAGCTAGATATGGCTATTGTTCCTCTAAAGCTGACCTTCCCAATTATTTTTTGCAAGCCCCCCCAATGGAAAGGGAAAAATTTTCATGCCCCCCAACTCGCTATAAATAAGACCATTATCTATAAAACTTGTATATGTATGCCTGTTCCCCTGGGTCATGTGTGCCAACTTTAGCATCGCATCATGTGCCCCTTGAGGGGCGCACCCCACTATTTGAGAAACACTGCTTTAAATGCACCATGTTTAAAAATATTAGAAGGGCTATGTCTGTCTTCACCCACGCTGTTTGAGGCTCATGAGGTTGTCTTTGAATGATGACTGTTGGTGTAGCTGGTAACTCAATAGCTCTTCTAAGAAAATAGCTATGGTATCAGGTTTAACTTTTTGAAATGTTTATTTTTAGATTGCATTGTCATTCATTATGTGGAAGATGATCAAGCCACAATTGTTAAGTTCAGCATGTTTTCACATAGGCTCTCCTTACCGCACATTCATGACATCAGCACAGGATTTTGGACGTACCCTTTGGTCCTATACCAAGGAGAAGCAGAACCTTCCTAAAACATGGATTCCACGATATTTACTTGATGGAAAGTTGATGCGCTCTCAAAGAAAAGGGGGTCGTGGACTTGATGGAAGAATAGAGATAAAGCATAAGGGTGGGGGACATTCACGAAATTTTAGGATAGTTGATTTCACTAGGGTGCCTTTAACGGAAAAGCCATTGGTAATCAAAGACAAAGTCATAGCAATAGCTTATGACCCAAATAGAAGTGCTCGAATCGCTAAGGTTGCTGGTAGCTTTTCAAATAAATACAAATTAATTCTAGCAACCGAAGACATGAAGTCAGGAGACATTGTCACTGCATCCCGTGGCAGGCCAGAGTCATTAGCTAAACTTTCTCCTGGAGATGCTTATCCGCTTTCAACATTGCCTTTAGGAACAATGGTTTGCTCAATAGAAAGAGAAGTAGGCGCCGGGGGCCACTACGCAAGGTCGGCAGGTACGTACGCCACTTTAGTACGGCGAACTGACGACATAGCTGTAATAAAGACAAATTCTAAGAACGAACATGAAGTGCCTGTGGATGCATTGGCAGTTATAGGACGCATTTCAAACATGAATCATAGACATCGGGTTATTGGTAAGGCTGGGAGGAGTCGATGGCTGAACAGAAGGCCAAAAGGTCAAACAGGAAAGGCCCGATGGCTTCACAAGAAAAAGAGACGTTGAAGGCCTTATTTCAGTATTTGCTTTTGCTTTGGTGTTGTGGATTCATGTTTACCTTACTATAGAACAAACGCTGTGTTTGTTATGGAGTCTAATTCTTAAGTACTTGCTTTCTTTTCACAAGTAGAGTGCACAACTCTTAGTGACTCCTAGTTGCTCGAAGCAGTTAGTTTTTTAACTCGCCGATAAGATGTCCTTTCTATCTATGGCAGTCACAGGAGGTTTAAATTTAGTTCCTAGTTTGCTTGATAAAAAAAGGTTTTTTAATCCGCTGTGAAGTGTGAAGTTCTGAAATACACATTTTTTATTAAAAAGTTTTTCGGACTAGTACTGACATTTCTTTACTTTAACGTTACCAGCATCAAAATTTTCTGAAGACTTTTCTCAACAGAAATGTTTGACTTCCAATGTTGGCAAGTCTTAGTAAATTAAATAACGTTTTGTACACAGATAAATCGAGCTTTAAATACATATAACTAGTAAACTTTCTTAGGTCGCAAAAATTCTGCACTGAACTTTCTTAACTTTTTCAGTAGCTGAGTGCTACTTTCTTATAAACCACTCTTATAAAAGCAAGGCTTAGCGTAACAAGCTTGGACATCTGAATCGTGCAGTGCATATTGAAGTCTGTTGCACAAAGCAGCATTTATTTAGTTTTTCATGACTTAGGTAGCAAAGTTTTCAAGATTTTCTTTGTAAAAAGTTCTTTGAGCCAGATGCATTTTTAGTAAGAAACCAGTCTAGGAGCAATCTAGTACTAGAAGCCCTAAAATTCGGGTGAGAAAATGGGTAGGGGGGTGTAGTAGTTCTGGAAGATGATAGATCAACATCAACATCAGCAAGTTTTGTGTGTCGTTACTCTTAAGTGCCGAATTGCCAGGGGGTTGGAAATATTAGAAGAATTTTTCTTCTACATAATTTACAGTTGCAACTTCCCCCCGTCCAGCCTGTTACTGAAGCCTTTGCTTAGAAAGCCATTGCTTAGAAGGGTGTCTTTACCACAAGGGTGAGAGGGGTGTGATGCCCCCGAGTTATTCTGGTAAATGCTCATTAATTGTGCAGATTGTCGGTAAAATGGTCACAATTTTCGGTCAAATGGCAAAAGCGGTCAACCAAAAGCCAGTTATGGTTGGTGAAATGGGAAGAGTCATTTTCATAAGTTTAATGTAACACTGATATTAAGTAATGCAAATTCACGGCAAAAGTAGTGAAACCAAAAGCCAAAACTCAAATTGTTAATAAGAAAGTCAATTACTTTTTTTGGCTGAGCCTCGGTATACTTTTGCATCTTCCCTCATGAAAAACACTTGTAATCAACAAATATTTCCAGGCATTTGTCGCGTAAGTACATGTATTTCTTCTAAAAAAAACTCGGGAAATTCACCCCCCCCTGATTTTTCTTGAGGAACTGCCACTGGTTATTACCATTATTAAAATCTCTCACTCAAAATGTCAAGGTCGCCTCCGGATCATTTGTTGAACCTTTTGCTTAGAAAAACGTAAGACAGCGCGAGGGACTAAAAGAGCTTTGCTAGTTTGTATAGTTAGAAGCGTAAGAGAATTTCATAAACGAGAAAAAGCCTAATATAAAAATGATACTTAAGCAGGGAGGCCGAAACATTTCTAAAAGTAGAAGAGCCTCGTCACCAAGCTCGGGGATAAGCTTTGAATTCTGCTTATCTGTGCTAGCTATAGGTTCATTGTCAATGATTATAACATATGAATATATTGAAAGTGGTCATTCATGGTACCCTCTTGTATAAAAAGTGTAGAAAATTGTGAAACACTATTTTCCGCAAAAGTGTGGGCCAGTTAAGCTTAAGAAAGCACTGAGTAAGCAAGGATGTTGTTGGCTCTAAGAATTGCTAAGTGGGACATTTCATAAGATGAATAGACATGAAGGCCTTAGGTAATAACACTGTAATAAGATTACAAACACAGTCAGTTTCGATATTTCTGTTTTCAATAGTTATCCCCCCATTTGCCAGTTTCAGGGAAATTCCCATGAAAAGTGTACGGGAAGTTCCTCGTTAATTCTTGCGATGGATTCCCTGCACCTCCGGTCTAGGCATATATAAAATGCCCAAGACTACAACAGGTGGCCATTGATCAGACTGAGAGGTGGCAACTGAGAGACCTTCAGCAAGAGGTGTCAAATCAAGTACAGACTGCGAAAGGTACATTTTTGTCATTTAGGCAGTTAAAATTTTACGAATATCGTGAACTCTTCTCTACATTTTAAGTAGTTTATTTTCACACAATACGTACTGCTAGTCTTTGTAGGATGCTAAGGCCTGTTAGTATTTTCACGGACCTCAAGCTTGCTACAGTTTCTTTGACAATTAAGCTTTGGGTCACTCTTACGTTTTGCCATGTGGTAAGACTGCACGTTCTGTCGATTATAAGTAGTAGTGTCATTGGGATATTGATTCTCAAATTGCAGCAGGTGTTTTCTGCCAGTATTAAAATCACTATACGCCTACGTTTGTTGATTCAACTAATTTTTCTGTGATATTCTCATATTCCCGTGATTGGTCAATCTTCAATCATTCATATGACTTGTAGGGCTTTTCCATAACTCTGTGATTCCAGTGAGGTATTTCAAGATTTACCTTTGCGACTTAGTAGAGTTTCTTGAGTTGGACTTGATTCTTCTAAAGATTACTGAAGGTTTCTCAGAAATAAATTCAGGTACAGCGATAAATATGTGTTTATCAGCTATTAATATGAACATTGGCAAAAAAGGGTTTGGTGTGAGGTTTCTCAAGGATTTTGTAGGGCCAGCGTTACTCAAGATTTTTGTAGGGCTTTCAGTGTGTTTCGAAAGGGTTTGGGAGTATGATTAGGGTCAGGGTTAGCGTTAGCTTACCTGTGTGAGTTCTGAAGGAATTTGTTGGTCTACTCAATACGTAGTAAGTTCTATCCCACTTCTTATAGTTAATTTCGATTCAGTGTATCATTCTATAATAAATTTTCATCGCATTAATAGTGCTAGTACGTATTACTCAAGGGGAATCTTCTACATCTGCAACTTGGGCTCGGGGGAAGTTCTTTTTGATGGCAAATTGGGATTCTACACCCCCAACAATTATCCTCGGGGATTATTCCCAAAAGAGATAATCCCCAAGGAGGAGGAGGGTCCCTTTATTTAGAGAGTTTTCAGGTCAGCCATTTTTAGCAACTAAAGTTTTTTTCACTTGGAACAAGCTCTCCCTGTGGCAACCAAAAGTACCCGGCTGGAGAAGTATAAAATCCTAAATTCTTCCGTCGCGATAGTTTTGAGTAACCAATGAGAAAACAGCAAATTTTTCCGCTTCTATATGTTCTGCAAAGTGGAGATTTGGCTAAAAGGGCTGGCATAAAAAGTTGAGTCAAACAGTACACTGAATATTTGTTGTGTCCTGGGAATCGTATTGTGGAAGGGTTGCCATTCTATTGCGTCACCAATAAAGCTAGAAAATCTGTCAGTTTCCGTTGCCAATTCGCCAAGAAACAGGATTTTTCCTTCTTACGCCAAGGCATTTTCTCTCAGCCCACATTAGACATAGAGTCAGGGATTTTGTGTGACATACTCCCTGTCATATAGATAAACCTAGAAGAGAGCAACTACACGTTTTTTTACAGAAAGTGGCCTAGAGGAAAGTGGTACTCAGCTGCTCAAGACTTTTACCAATTTTAGTACTGAATTTTTGAGACCTAAAAAGTTTGTTAGTGCATATGTATTTAAAACATAGAAATAAGAGGACTAGAACGTGCGGTCTATTGTTTTCGCAGAGAAGTAGCAGCCGTGGTATGGAGAACTAAGATGGCGGCAACAAAGCGGCAAAAAACAAAAGCCTTATTTTTGCATCTAACTAAAAAGCAAATATTCGTAAACGAAGCTGCCTTATAGAACATCTTGAAAAACACTATTTCCATTTAATTGCTGAGTATTTTTGTCTGTAGCTTCACAATGCGACCAGGAATTGACGATACAAGAGCTTGAGCAGCCTAAAACGGTCTTCTGTTGTAAAACCTCCCAAGCTTGTATCGTTACATAGAAGAAGTGAATTTTGTTCAGACTGCACTTTACAGTTAAATAGTTGACTATAATGAGCTATGAGATTACATTAGATTGTTTTATGTCATAGTATAACTCTGAGAGAGGCATTCCGACTCTGCGATTGGTATTACAACCTAGAACTACAGCTCGGTGATATTTATAAAGCTAAGTGGCTGAAAATACCTAAATAAAACATTGATTTAAATATTGGCCAGAAATGTGTAACATTTCTTCTATTATTAGCAGCAGATTATTTTCTGCCCTCACAACAATGCATACAACATAGATATGTTTGCTTCTGATATTTCATGCGTTAACAATATTTATGATAGATCTCTTTTCTGGCCAATGTCTCACCTCTTGCGGAAAATAAACAGTAGTAAGATGATAGCTTTACTCCAATTCAGAGTAATCAAACATTGCCTCTGAACCACACTTAGAGCTACTTATAGTTTTCAGTACCTCAAAAACTGCATCTAATGCGACGATAAGAGATGGGGTACTGCTGTGTGAACTTGGAAGTTTAGATGATGTAATTAGCCAACTTTAAATCTTTTCATTATATTCAAGACCAAAGATGTCAATGCATGTTTAATTTGCATAACCATTGGTATTTTAACAGGATATCCAAAATCTTGAATAAATACTCCTCAATGCTAGTCTGAGCTTTCACAATACCATTAGATGCTGAGAGATACTTGACTGCTTCATAGGAGAGATATATAAGAACATATCAAGTGACCAAGTGTCTCTCAGCAAAATTATCTACTGAAGGAAAATAGTGAAAGAGCTGAGATGTAGAAATCAGTGAGGAAAAACTAATTTGAGCCATTAAGTAGTGGCTTCCTGAAGTCTCTTTCAAAATGGAATAAAACATCAATTGGAATCCTTTATATGTGCTTCAGTATCAAGAAAATCTCTAAAGTGATTCAAGTCTTCTTTGTATGCTTTCAAAAGTTGTTTGTATAGTTAAGTATACCATTGGTTTTTCACAATTGATATAAATTCAAAAGCAAATTTGATATCTTGAGCTTTTAGGCTTCAAGTGTCATAAACATTTTACATCTGCACCAATTCAGTCATGATAAATGCCAATGGTGTAGAAGTAAATGGATAACTAGGGGGATGAGCTCTTTTCTTGCAGATATTTTGATAAGAAAATTTGATGTCAATCCACACTGCTATATAAGAAAATGATGCTTTTGTTCAGTAAACAAGACAGTTTTAATACCAAGTATCTTGTGAGCTAACAATTTCTTTGTCGCTTGTTAAATTTAAAATAGCTTTTTACAATAGAATGATGATTCTTCTGTGCTCTTATTTCCAAAATTTTTACAGAGTTGTGGGCTGTGCCCCTTTCAACTCACACCTAGGGGCTGCAGCCCCCTCTTCTTATGCCAATACTAAATGATGTTATTTTAAGTCACTTCTCAACTACAGAATATCAGCCTCCACCGATTTTCAGAGAGCCAAAATATACTGCCAGCGTATCACAAAGTAGGAACATATTTTCCTTGTGGTAATACAAATGGTATGAGCAATTGCTGAAGTCACTGAGGCAGGGTAGAATAAATCATATGGAAAATAGCAAAAATTACACCACCAACACAAGTAAGAAGGTTAGCACCAACTTAACATATTCTGCTTGACAATTACTGATTCAACAAAGCTGTTGTATGTAAAAAGCATTTTACAATATAGGCAGTTCAAGTTTGCCACATTTCTTCGAAACTATGCATTAGCTATAATGGGATCTGTTCGCTCTCCCTTAACTAGTGGTTTGGCAAAGGCTACAACTTTGGAGGGAAAAGAATGAAACCAGGGGGCAAAGAGGATGGCGCTAGAGGGGGAGAAGAACAGGGTGAGCCTAGGGGCAACAAAGAGGGTAACTGGGACATAGCTCACTCTAATGGAGGATTAGCCTTAGGGCTGTGAAGCCAAATAAAGTAGACAGGGGGTCTTTTTAAATACCCTTCAACAGTCTATCTTACTTTATTAACTGATTTTTTCACTTTCCATTACTCATTAATGCAAAATTTATTAAGTCTTTATGTTTTGTACATAGCATGGATTTTGAAAAGAAAAGCTGAAGAATGTTTTCATTCTGGAATCATAGAAAAGCTAAGAAAGTTTCATTACTAGGCCGAGAAGAGCCGCAAATTTTGTGAAAATTCCACTTGGAAGGAAATGAATCAAGTCTAGTGCTTCCAACTGGAAAAAGTTACATGTATTACATTAGAGATAGAAGAATACACACGGCTTTTTATAAGAAAAAAGTTTATAAGAAAATGAGGCTCAAATGGCTAAAATCTTAAGAAAATTGCAAGGCTCAGTTTCCAAAATTATGTGTTTTTATTGGCCAAAAATCGATAAGACATCATTATTACATTGAAAATGTTAAAGATGGAATTCAATTTCAAGTATACACAATAAACAAAGAATTTGTAACCCACTTCAGCCAGTTTATTTCATTAAAATTTGGGAAAATTTAAGAAGATTTCAGGCTCATTTGCGGGAAAAGGTAAGAAAATTGAGGCTTGGGCAAATGATGGTTTTCTTATAAGAAAGTTTATCCAAATGATCATAACAAAAACAGGAGCTCAATGGATAGAGCTAGGGAGCTTGGGGGACGGGGACGTAGTCCTCTAATTATCTTTTTCAATCTTAAGTGAGGGGGCTATTGTAATACCACTTTCAAGGGGGCATCACAGATGTGAGTTCGAAGGCTTAGTAATATGTTCAAAACATAAAAATCAAACTTATAACGGTAGTGTCAGACAACTTCTTTTTCGTAAAATTTGCTAATGGCAAGAACAAGAATACTTTAATTGTAGGATCAGCAAATGGCATTGAGTAACTTGTCACAGCGACAAGGATTTTTGCTTTTAGCATCTAACCCTTTACTTCTAAATTCTTCGTCCGAAAATTGCGTCTTATATCGGAAAATTCACTTTTCGACTCGCTGTGACAGAAGTTACTTACAACTTTTACAAACTACAAATAATAGCTAAATCTCGGTCCAAAAATTGTCCATATAAGGTTAAAAAGGAAAAGTTAGAAGAAGAAAATATCGAATGAATAGGTCGAGCACGTGATCAGCGAGGGACCTGGCATGAGTACTAAAATGGTTCCCTGATCACGTGCACGGACTAACAAAACTATTTTTACGCTATGTACAACACTATGGTCTCTAAAATGCTGGTTTTTCCTGGCTGACCTCTCATGCTGATATTAATTTAGCTCTTCACTGCTCTGCAGAAGTGGTACTGCCATATTGTCCAAATTCGTCAGCGTTCACGGCAGAAATTTAGTATTTTTGTGACCAATGATGGCAGCTTCACGTTCCTCCCTTAAAACCTCAGTCTCCCCCCAGAAGGGAATTCCTTTAGATTGGCAAATATGGACTTAGAGCATAATTCCTCTACCTGCAAATCTCTTGACGAGTGATCCTAAGCTGAAGAATGAGAAAAAGATGCAAATGGTTGTTTATTTTTTGAAAGTACCGGCAGTCTTGCCTCCAGACCCACATGGCTACAAACCTCTGTGTTAGCCTTGAAATTTGCAGAATGCGGGGTGTCAGTAATAGTACAATGGAAACCCCCAGAGACGAGAGTGTCAACGGCATTTTTTATTCTTAAATGTACAACCAATTTAAAGATTCTGCTTTTTACTCTCCTTGGAATTTTTTAAATTCTAATTACGAATCATAATATAGACATTCTCTGTTTTCCAATACTAGATAATTGATTCTAGTATTTAGATCGACAGTTCTGTAAACAAAAATAGAAAGTATGAATTTCACAGAAGAATTTAGTGGTATAAGTACTCAGAGATGAAGTTCTTACAGCATAAGCTTAGAAGTCACTACTGATCACCGTCTATTGCTTAGGAACTGCACATCACCATCTTCAATAATCTTTGACTCTTGGTTTTAAAAGTTTAGTTCTTTCTGGTGATGTTAACACAATATACAACTTTTAAGGCTATGGCTTTTTAAAAACAATACTGTGTTCGAGTTCAAAATGGTCATGACCCAAAAAATTTTTCTAGTACTTTGCCGCAAACCCCCTTCATTCTTTCCTCTGGGGTGGAAAATAGGGAAGTAATCTATTGTTGCTGCCAAGTTATTCCTCGTACAGTTCCCGCTTATTTATGTGAATACTGGTGGCAAGTTTGGCGCTAGGGCAGAGCTTGGGGGGGCTATAGTCCCTCTCTCGGAGCATGCTAGTTCATTTTGGAAAGTTAGGGACTCTTTTCTAGGAACTATTTTAGATGTGCAAGTACTCTGCTAACCGTATCTGAGTCTCTAATCGGAAAAATCACCCCCCCCTCCGTTTGAAAACTCCCGGTACCACCCCCAACTACTGAATTTTTCTAGCTTTGGGGAAACAACTTTGCATCTGGCCCTCATAGTGTAAAATGTGTCAGTCCGCCACTGATAAGCATGTCAAACTAGATGAACTGTTGTGAACAATAAACCTATCAGGAAGTCCCGTTTACCTCACAATTTTTATGTTCAAGACCAATGCTTAAATTTCCAAAACCGCTCTACATGAGAGAGTGCTACTGTTAATTAATTGTGTTCCATTTTATTATGCTACAGGTATTACATACATTATTGACAGAAGTGAGAATAGAACTGATGACAAAACGGAATCCTATTGTTTATCAGTCGATGTCACAACTATTGTGATGTAGTGGAGAGTGGTTAAAGGCATATGCACCCCCATACCCCAATACAACTGTTAGTATTAACCCCCAATGGAGACTTTCGAGCAAAGCCCTTGTTTATGCTATGAAAATGCCAGACATGTCAGCTCCCCCGGTTTTGCCGGGAGACTCCCGGTTTTGGCTGCTTTCTCCCGTACTCCCGGTTTATATACACGTTTTTCTTTTTATAAGAAAATCATTATTTTGCCTGAGCCTCAATTTTCTTAACTTTTCCCGAAATTGAGCCTGAGATTTTCTTAAATTTTTCTTAACTCTTACTGAAATAAACTGGCTAGAATGGTATACACTTTAGTTAATAACATTGTATACTTGAATTCCATCTTTAACATTTTGAATGCAATAACGACGAAATACCGCTTTTTGGCCTATAAAACACTTCATTTCGGAAATTGAGCCTCGTGATTTTCTTACGATTTTCTTAAGAATTTGACGATTTGAGCCTCATTTTCTTATAAACTTTTTTCTTATAAAAAAAAAACGTGTATTGTTTCTCCCGGTTCTAAAGACGGTATCTTGTAGAAATAAATGGATCTCTCGCTAATATTTCATTGGTTTTCTGACATCTCATTTGATTTTTGTGCGATTTATTTAAAAATTTTTCCGATTCATGTAATTGATATAATGATCACATTAACTTTCCACATGACAAAATTTTTGTGTTAATACTTTCTGAGTAGCAAAAGCCGATAGAAACTATTTTGAAGAGACTTCTCGTGATTATTTTTGTCATAAACTACTTGCCGAATACAGCATTTTATCAGGTGTATTTATTCTAATAGCAAATTTCTGTAATCTCCCGGTTCTTGACCACATCTCCCTGCCATTTTAAAAGCAAAATGCAGAATCGCCAGGTTTTAAAAATTGTGGATTGACACGTCTGGCATGGTCATACCTCAATTTCTTACTTACTTCTCATGGTAAAGTACTTTTATGTAGAATCCATTTGATAAGGGATCTATGAAATCATGATTCACCTACGGATTTAGTTTCAATATTCCACAAAAACGCTTGTGTTATGAAATTTGTCTATTTAGCTATGGCACCTAATTATATCTTTTCTTTTTCTTATAGTCAAACTCGTTTCCATTGTCCTTTAGAAGAGGATTATGGAGAAATCAAAAATCACTAGAGCAGCAGTAGGTCGCTTTGCTAAACTAGGCGACCTGTATGATGCTACAAAAGATGAGTTTCTTAGCATAAACGCATTCAAAGACACTCTGAAGGAAGAAGATATTTGTGAAGATGATATGAACAGCTCAAATGTTGACTTCATCGTAACTGATTCAGTAAATGAGCAATTCGAAAAACTTGACATCGATGCAGAATTAAGTCTAAGTATAATGAGTGGCTTGATAAAGTTGGGTGGCTCTGCAGCTTATCTCAACAGCCAGAAAAGCAGTGCAAGAGCAGCACACATGACCCTAATATATTCCGTGCTTACAAAACACCAAGAAGTGGATGGGATACGCAGCAAAGTGAACACGGGATATCTTGACGGAGGAGAAGCTACACACATTGTTGTAGGCATTGACTGGGGGGCGAAATGCAGCATAACTTGCCAATATCAAAGGAATCAACACGAAGATGAGATGCAAGTGAAAGGAAAACTGCACGCTGAGATAGACAAGCTAAAAGATGTGCTGTCAGCTGAAGGCAGGGCAAAAGTCGATTTCTCCCGGAATGGTGAAGAGGATGGGTCAAAGTTCTCGTATCACACTAAATGTGACGTCAGTGACCTTGAAAAAGATATTCCAACAACTTTTGAAGGTGCATTGGGCGTTGCAACATCACTGCCAAAGGCCGTTATGAAAACAAATAATGGAAAAGGTGTCCCACTGACGTACACATTGTTATCATTGAATTCTTTGCGCAAGATGTGTAAGCTGCAGATAAAGATGGACGCAGTTAGCAAGCAGATAGAAGAGCATATCACTAAGAAGTGTTTTCAAACGATGCAAGCAATCCAGAAAAGTCGGCAGGAGATTAGTGATTTGATAGAAGATTTCAATGAAAGTAAAGACGCTGTCCCTTCAGATGATGTTGATGCGGCTAATGAGCTACTAAATAAATTTGAAATTGAAGAAGCAAAATTCAAATCCGAGTTAGGAAGAGCGCTCATTGAAGCACGATCAGGGCAAAAGAATGGAATACCAGCAGTCGAAGATGTCCTTAAATTATATCATGAAGGAGATTTATCTCCAGAGAAGGTCAGTACCACCATTAGGCAATACGAGCGTACAATACAGAAGCTGAAATTAATCAATGAGTTGAAAAATAATCATGTGCTGTATATTGGAAAAGGAGGAAGTGTGGAACTTGCACTATTCCACAATGCAAACAGAAAAGTTTACGCCTTCTATATGGATTATGGCATGAGATACAGTAAAGACAAGAAGTGGCAACAGCATCAAGAATTATTTTTCAGGCTAGTTTCAGCTCATAATAATGACAATGAAGTAAAACTTCTTGTTATTGATTGTGAACTTCTACCTGAGGTGACTCCCCAAAAAGGAATGTGCATCGAATTCTACGAAAATGGAATTTTGTGCTGTGAAGATCTGGTGCAAGAAGAGGGCCAAGATGTCGAGAACTGTTTAATTAAATTGAATGTAACAGAGGCATTAAAGCCGAAACCAAACAAACGAGTGCCGTTAGAAATTAGCTGCCCCAAGTCATTTAGAGGGAGTTGTGCAAAAGGGGAATGCCAGTGGATTTGCAAATATTGCAAAGAGACTGTTGAATATGGAATAGACGACCAATCTCTCTACTGCGGGTGTGGAAAGTCAAGCACATTTGATTCGATGTTTCGATGCAATGATGCAAAGCATGGCTTATCATTCACCATATTTGACCGGAATATAATGAAGCAAATCTTGTCATCTCTGCGATCAGTCAAGGAGACAAATATAATTCTGTTAGGTGAAACTGGGGTCGGTAAGTCCACTTGGATAAATGCTATTGCCAATTATTTTGCATTTGAGACACTTCAAGATGCCAGAGAGGCTAAAGATATGAAAGTCTACATCCCATCTCAATTTTCATACACATCTGAGACAGGGATAATGCAAAAAATTTCAGTTGGATCTGCAAGTGAGAATGAAATTCTTAAAACAGGCCAGTCTGCCACACAAGGGCCAAAGGCGTACAAATTTTACGTTGGTAGCCATACTGTAAGTCTAATTGACACTCCAGGAATTGGTGATGTTCGAGGTTTAGAGCAAGATGAGAAGAACTTTGAGAGCATTCTTGCCCATCTTTCATACTACGATGAAATTCATGGTATCTGTATCTTGCTAAAACCAAACGATTCAAGGCTAACGACAACATTCCGATTTTGCATCACAGAGCTTCTGACCCATCTTCACAAGTCTGCTGCAGAGAATATCGTTTTCTGCTTCACAAATGCAAGAAGCACATTTTACAGGCCAGGAGACACTCTTCCCATGTTGAAGTCACTACTCAGTGAGTACAAAGGTGCTGTTGTCAGCATCTCTCCAAACAATCAATTTTGCTTTGATAATGAAGCATTCAGATTTTTGGCATGTCTTAAAAATGGAGTTCAGTTCAACCAGCAAGACATCAACACATACTCATCAAGTTGGGACAGAGCAGTGACTGAAACCAACAGACTGTTCAAGCATATCCAGAACCTTAAGCCACATTCGATAGAAAATACTGTCAGCCTCAATAACGCAAGAAAAATCATTTTGGAGCTGAGCAAGCCACTTGCAGAAACTGCAGCAAATATTCAGATGAATATAGACTCAGCAGATGCCAAATCTGATGAGTTAGCAGCATCAAACAAAACAGCCAAAGAATTGCAGGACCAGTTGTATCTAGATGGAGTAGATTTGGAGCCAGTTCACTTAGATTACCCAAGGACAGTTTGCACACATAGTTCTTGTGTTGAATATGTTCAGGTAAGATCTTTCACTTTTCTCAACTTCTAAAATTTGTAATATTCACTCACCAAACTTTAACCATCCCCTTACTGATCTCTTATTTTATATCTCATGAGTTAAAAAGCAAAACAGAACAGCTTCATGGACTACTCTTGAGTTTCGAATAGATGAGGAGTGGAATAGTAGAGGATTAGAAATTGCCTGCAAGAGCAATGAACAGGGGTCTTGAATAGACGGGGTTGGCGGAAAATTTATCTATTCATCGATAGCTATGGATGGGTTGTACAACTCGTCTTGTTTGAACTTACACTGAAACTCCACATTTCTCACGTTACGTTAATGCTGGATCACATTGCAGACTCAAATAACAAACGGAGATCTGTAATAAGGAATAAGGATGTCCTGGGTGGAGTTTCTCAAAAAATCAATGAGTGGGGGGTGGGACGTTTATTAGGGACTCAAAGGCACGTGACAGTCAAAGCAAGAAAAGACTTGTTTACCTACGAATTCTCACAGTAGCCGACACTTACAATTGTAAGCAAACCACGCAGGCACCGCGGATGGGGGTTTACACTTAGATCACCTACCCTCGAACAATTTTGATAAAAATAGCAGTACATTGAATTTTACGTATCTTTGGCACATGCGTAAGACAATTTAATAGTAATCTCTGTGCTTTGTCACATGTTTAAATTTTGCTTTGTCGCAACGGCCTTTGTAAATGATACTAACCTATATTTTCGTCGTATCATTCAAAGCAATTTAGTGTAGCAGGCTCTTGATTAGAAAAGATCTATGGGAACCACTGTGCAATGGTATTTTGCTACTATTACACCCTCGTGTATAGGACTAAAGTATATTGAGGCTCGAAATAATGCAACGCTCAAGCGTCATCATGACATACGAATTTCTGTGTATTCAAGTTATAGTATTGTTTTTAGATAACTTTTCTACCATAGTTGCAGTATATATATATATATATATATATATATATATATATATATATATATATATATATAT
>WIPJ01004500.1:0-30882 GCA_018155075.1 Cassiopea andromeda | reverse complement strand
TATATATATATATATATATATATATATATATATATATATATATATATATATATATTGGTAAATAGAGACTAAAGTGGGAGAGTAGTACGAAGTAGTACGAAGTGTATGTCAGGTGTTAATGGGAAGAAAATACTGAAAACGTACACTGGCGTTTCTCTGGAGTTATTCTGTTCATTTATCCTCGAATTAGCGTTTGATTAGGAAATCGAGTTCCTACACACTTCATCCGTTGACACCGGTGGCTAAGATTTTTCAAATGAAATTGGAAATTAGTAGGGAATTTTTCATTTTCTTACTTTTATTGCATAAAAATGATCAAAATTTAGTTAAAGAAAACATTGCTTTTGGTAAATAGAGGTAAATTGCATGTTACATCGGTATTTGTCACAACTCAGGGCTTCAACGTTTACACCTTGAACCTCTGGATGAGCAGCTGCAGAGACATCTCTCTTTAATGTTTAACAATAATCAGCGACATGACTGCATCCTAACATCCTTGATACATCTTATCCGTCCTTTTCAAGTCATGATGGGATCTCTCCACCTATTTGTCGTTACTCAATGATTCTAGAAATTAATCCAAGTTCCAGAGAAATTCGTGCTTTCGATTCAAGGTTCTTAGAAGGAACTGTTTTTACAAGAACATTTTTATCAAACTAGAAACAAGCAGGGCTTTTTCTAACATACAAAATTTAGGAACAAATGCCCCCTAGTCCTCAAAAGTTTCCCCCGTAAATCGAGTTTTGCCCATAGAACAGCGCTTCCCCATTCGTTTTCACCGCCGCACCCCCTGAGACTGATGAGGGCAGTCTCGCACCCCCTTGTTTTGAATGAAACAAAATAGGCTTAAAATATATAATGAAAAGCGGACGTTAGGACAACGTTTCTTGTCGAAAAATGCAGTTTTCTAGAAGTCGTGATTTTTCGTTCAATGGATTTGCTGGCCGGTAGTGACCAGTTATGAAAACAATATCTTAACTGATATTCTTTACGACGAAAAAATATATTTCCTTCGTCTTTCACGATTGATTCTTGCACCCCCGCGAACCACAGCTCGCACCACCTATCGGGAAGCGCTGCCATAGAAACTGTCTTCTGTTACTACAAGCTTTTACTTAGAACTGAAAAAGGAAACATCGGCGTAGCTTTCCCATTTTTGTTCTTGGTCTTCAAAACTAAATGAAACCTGGTTGATGGATCAGTTTCCTCTGTCAGCATGAAGAAATGAAGAAAGAAGTGCACTATATTCTGCAGAAAGTTGTATTCCGACCATTGACGAGCGTTGCTTCAAACCATTTCTCTGGGGCAAGCCCCGGATTCAATTTTCGAAGACATTTAAATATGGGAATACTATTTTGCACATAATTCTATATCCATTTCCACAGTTTGTGGACAAACAAGAGTTTTCGACTCTTAGTTTGGCTTCTATGTCTACCATCCCGACCCAGTTCAGCTGTCTACAGGCCAGTACTTAGGGGCTATCTTATGAGGATTTCCGCATATTTCTACCAATCTTTCACTTCCACTCCTTCCCCTTGTCCATGTCTGTCCGCCATTTGCTTTACACTTCACTTCCTCTGTCTGCGCATAAATGGAATGTGGTTTCCCTGTCCACAAGTTGCTGAACAAGTTTCTAAGAGTTGCCCAAAAGATGACAAAATTTTTGGAAAAACTGCTCCTGTTCAAAGAATTTGCCAGAAAGTTGTTCAATTGCTACAATGTCTTGCATTGCTTTATAAAAGGACTGCATTTCATGTAGGAAGTTTATATATACATTGCATACAGGAAGATTTGTACTAAAAGAACCTTACACCGGACAACGCTTATAGTGCAATTCTCCCAAATGTCGACCATGCCTATATAAACTGAACGATCAACAACTCAATAAATCTTGGAACGAATACACGGTTTTCCTCATTAGAAAAAAAGCGCTATAACTTCAACTTGAAGGTTTCTTAACATTTTACCAAAATCCAGCCTCAGACGTTTCTTAATCTTAATAAGAGCAACCCAAATTAGGCAATTGCGTTACAAGGAAACAGTGTTCAGGTTTGGTGGCAGATATATTATATATGTGGCTTTATTTTGTCTCTGGTTTGATCAACATTTTCTTGCTTTTCTAGTTAGCATTTGATGCTCAGCCTACCTAATTTCAGCCTCATGTTTCTTTTAGACATTCAACAGGCAATGTTGAACTAGACACACGATGTATTCTGTAGTCTTTAATTGCTTCACCCGTAGCAGAAGTATGACGATGACTATAGCTTCCCTGTGAATCTGCACACATACCGGTGTACTGACAAGTAGAACTTATTCACTGCAACACTTTTTATGCTAGAAAACGATTAAGAACTGCATAATAAATAAAAAATACAAAATTCTCTGCAAAAGAAACATGTAATATATTTAATTCTTTTTGCCACTTTATTTTTCAATCTTCAACGACAAAAGATGATCGCACAATCACTAGTAAATGCCTTTTCCTTTCTCAAAAGACTTCACAGAAAAATACATTCACTTAAAACTAAATATCCTTCCCTCTATCCGGTTTTCTCCGCATCGTTGCTAACTCCCTTGCCTCTTTTATAGCGCGGACATCCTTTATGGGTGACCCATAAGGGAATAAAAGGCATAAAGATCAATACTGGCTTCGAATGAAATGGATTGTGCCTAGTAGTAAAATTTTCGTAGAAGATGCTCTGTCATAAAAGCAAGAACAAGAGCAAAGTACATGACAATTTTTTCATGCATTTAAATAGTGCAAATAAATGTTGTAGTTACAGTATGAAAATTACTCTAAGCGCAGCGAGACCTAAATTTGTATTGCCTTCTAAAAGAAATTGAAATACACAATAATACATGATAAAGCTTGGATTTTGCGTATGTATAGATTGTTCTAAAGCTTCAACGTTTGCAACTTCGATCCTTTTATGAGCTATATTCTCATCTAAATTGTGTATCTATTCATGCTTTCTCTGGTGCTTATGTGGTATAAATCTCTCTCCTCTTCCATGAAGGAAGATATGAATGCTACGTCCATTCTGTCGAAGAATTTGCATGTTACATGTATATGAAGGTGGCTAGGAAGAAAATTAAGGTAGTATTCGAATTCAGACTTTGAGCTGCGACGGTCATTATTTAGCCAGTCCACCCCTGATCGTTCCTTACCCATTTGATACATAGAGGCCCAAAAGCTACATTTGAGCAGTTTGTTCCTCTGGTGGTGAGCTACCTTAAAATCCTATACTGCCCTTATCTTTTAGGTTTCGGCATCACATTTGCAACTTCCCAGTAGGCACCGACTTTGAATAAGCTGCGAGCAGGTGCACAAGCCCAGTAGCTTGCAAAACTTGTTTAAGCTTACTTCCATCACTCACAAGGTACTCCCTCTCCCCCCTTCAATCCTTCCATTGCAATTGGCTGCATGTGAAGTGGATAGGTGTGGCAAGTTTCAGACAGTATGAAGAGCTATATTGATAGAAGAACGAAAGGAATAATGTTTTTCTTATTATATGATATTAGCTTCACCGTCCATAGGATTCCAAACAGTTACCATTGGAGCATCTAAAGTTACCAAGTATTACAGCTTTGACTTTTCATCAATTTTTTGAAAATATCATCCCATTTGAAATTCAATCCAGACATGTGGTTATAGAACAATGGCAGGATTGCACCATTTATGTTGTCTATAGCACAACATGTTAGATGAAAGCTTTTAGTTTTTTTCCTTTACGTTGCTTCTACTGTTTATATTTGCTATAATTAAAAGGAAAGCTCCAAATTTAATTTGCCCGTGCTAGTTGTCATGATCAATAACCAGACTTTGAACGTTGGCGTATTCAGGTTTGAGTGTATACCAAATAGAATTATATACAGAACTTTCAAGAGCAGAACATGGCTTATGAAACATGAAAGATTCATACAATAACATGCTTAAACCATGGACGTTAGAACCGGGGGGCACAAAGGGCGTGTGCCCCACTCATGACAGATTTGTATGTAAAGTGTCCCATGTCTTTCTTATATAGTGGTCCCTTTTTGCAAATCTATTTGAGAAGCTCGTGATGGAAGTAGGGATACAAATTCATGTCGAACATGTGCAGAAAGCTGCTTTGTTAGGGACAGCTAGAATATTAAGATTGGTTCTTGGTTCCTAGTTACCTGGTTCAAGGACATGTGAATTCTTTGGCGTCTGGTTGATGCCCGCATTCACAGAGACTATTCCAAAGCATCTTGGATCTACTGTTTTGAGTTGACATTTAGCACACATAATAATGTAATAATAACTAACTTATTTACAGTTGGTACAAGGCGTAGTTAAAAAAACTAATACAAGCCAACTATTTAATTACAATTCTCGTTATTTACATATGATGCACAAAAACTTTTCTCCCTTCAAGTTTTTGATTAATTTTTTGAACCCTTTTTTGTTTTGAGCCAATTTTATGCTACCTGATTGAATGTTCCAAAGAATGCTACCTCTAAACGATAGGGAAGATTGTCCATATGAGGGTGCTTTGACTTTTGGTATCTGGAGGAGATTCTTTATTCTTAAATTGTAGTTTTTTTCTTTAGTTGCAAAGAACTCTGACAAGACAGCAGAGCTAATATGATCAATACATTCATATATTTCAATCATCAGCTTTTGCAAGTTACTAAAATGGATAGTTATTTCTTCCGATCTTACTAGTAGTTCTTCAATTGAAGATGTATAGTCACTGTGGATAACTCTTAAGATGCGCTTGTGTAACTGATATATTTTGTTATTTGCTGTCTTATCACAAAGCATCCATATCAGTGGACAATAGTTGAAAGTTGACCGTATGACAGTTCTTGTAATGGTGCCCCTAAGTCCACATACCCCAACAGTTTGAATGCTTCCTACGCCCATGGCTCAAATCATGTTGAGAACGAGTGATTTTGAGAGGGTTGTTTTGCTGTATCATAGCCTCAAAAGTGAAATTTGGTATGTAAAAAGTGACTAAGGCATATCCACTAAAATTCTTACACAATGCAGTAATTGTAGTGTGAAGGCTGACATATAGTTAGATCCCCTTTAATGTAGAGCATAGAAAACCCTAAGCAAGGAAGGAAGGTTAGCATTATTTTTATTCTCTTTTTACACTATTTTAGATGCTAATGATAAGTACCTATGTAGAAGGTAATCAATGTATTGGAAAATAGTAACATGAAGACTTGATGCTGGGTTGAGTCTTATTATAAATTGTCATTTTGATTGCAATTGGTGAAATTTATGAGTAACTCTCAAATGTACCTATAGGTTCAGAGCAGATATGTAGCCCTAGTTCTCAAATAAAAGAATTCAAACAATCACCTTGTAAAAGCTTCCTTTTTACAAGGAATTGTAGAGCATAAGTAACGCAACTGAAGTGTAGATTTACCACATTCTTTGTGCCTTGATTTTAATGTGCCTCTGATTTTTAGGCCCTAGGCAGTACTCCATTGGTTAATCCAGTCGGATATGTTGAGTAGTTTTAGCCAGCATCATTCAAGTGACGTCGATTTCAATTACCAGCTTGCCTGAAACGATTCCTACTACACATCTATGACCAACCAAGTGTTTATTGAGGAACTGGGCTGGAGGAGCCTAAAAATTAAGCTGCTCCAGTGCCCAATGGAATTTCTGTAAGCAGTAAAACGGTAAACCAACCGAGCTGCACAAATTCGCTTAAAGGCACATCACTTTTAGACAATTTCAAGCAGCTCTGAAGGGTGAAATGATGAAAGCTGTAAGCTAGTTAGGGCTGGGATGAGAGCTCTTATGAAAAATGACGGGCAAATTTACCCATATCCTTAGCAGTTTGTCAAACTACGTAACCTTGTAATCCCTCAATGCCATAAATGTATATTTTCTAAATCGTTTGATATTTCAAAATATAATGTTTGATATGCATAACTAGTTACAACCTCGGTTGCAGCTACCAGCATCTTAGGTTTTGCAATGAAGGTAATGTTTCAACCTGCCCCGCTCTCCCCTACTTAACAATAATACATCAAGTATGCTAATGTCTATGACACGTATGCAGGGGATGAATTTAAGGCACGCAAATTGGGCTATAAGTAGGGATGTGTCAACTTGGCCATAGGATAAGAGAGTGACACTCTCCTATGTGTGCGAAACTTCAAGCAAGGTGATCGTGATGCAGAGAATATAGTATCCATGTATTCTGCTGATCATGTTTTTTTCCTTCTGCCTTTATTTACAATTGGCCACACTTTGGAAAATGCCCTCAAAGAGAATTGTCTAGGTACATCACTGAATGTAGCAAAATGACTAAATTTGAGATTTCTGTATTATGAAGTCAAGCCCCTTTGTCACTTTCATTATTGTCCTATCCTACAAGGTTACTTTTTAACGTGGGAACCTCAAGCCGTGACTAGTATAAGTACCCATGTTGCTACAAAAAATAGTTACTAATTGAAGCTCCTTGAAGGTCTCCACATATTACGCAAGGAAAAAACTTTGTGCCTAGAGTGTTCTCTACATTCTGGTGAGTGGTTCTGCAGTGTTTTTGTCACTAATTTCAGAAACTGTATCTGTTTTTCTCTATCAAGCAGAGTTTCTCTCTAATGGCCATGTAATCTTGTGATTTTGATAAAGCTGACAATCAAGGGCAACCTTCTTTCAGAACCTGCTCCCTTGGACTGTATTTGGCTAAATTTGTCGTCTAAAGTAAAGTAATGAGCTTTCAAAGGATGTTGGGTAATTATTTGGGGGGAATTAAAGCATTTTTTGTATACATTTTGGTGTTTTTCTAAAGAGTTATGTGGGAAATCGAGAAATCAAAATTTTTTAAAAAATCCATGTACATACCACCAGAATGCATGAGATACGAATTTTAGCTATTTTTACGAAAAGCAATGAAGTTTTAGCAATATTACTGGCATAGCTTGCAGTTCCAAGAGTGGTTGTGCTCAAAATGATCCATAAAATAGTCTAAAAAGGGGAATAAATAACCAAAAGATTCTTTGGTGCCAAAATGAGAACTAAAAGAAATGAAAAGCATTGCAATTAAAGATACATTCTTAAACTGTGAATGTTGCTGTAGCTGGAAAAATTTTTGAAAAAACATTAGACACTACTTTGATAAAATTCATGGAAAAGTAAATCTTGGTAATATTTTATGCATTGTGCCACCAGGAATAAGGAATTGCTAGTGGAGTAAACAGTTGAGCTATTAACTCCCATAGTCAGGCTATTTTGTAATTTTTTTGGACCGAAACACATTGGGGGCTGCAAGCTGTACCAATAACACTGTGGAAATTCTATTATTCTTTGTAGAAATTTGTACGTCTTAGCTCGTGCATTTTGGTAGTATGAAAGTGAATTTCTTTGAAAAAATTTGATTTTTCGATGCCCCACATAGCTCTTTAGAAAAACACCAAAGTATATACAAAAATGCTTTAAACCTCCCTCCACTAATAATTGTGATTTTTTAATCTCCAGCTTAGTTCTTTAAAGAAAAGCACCACAATGTGCAAGAAAATGCTTTAAATTTCCCCCCAAGTTATCCAATATCTATCGAATGCTCATTGACTAGCTTTAAGCGACAAAAATAGTCAAATAGCCCAAGGAGGGATCAAGCTGAAAGAAAGTTGCTTATAATGGTCAACTTTATCACAAACGCAAGAAAATCAAATGATAAATAGAAAGATAAATCAACGTGAGAGAGAAAAACAGATGTGATTTTTGAATTCAGTAGCAAAAAATATATCATAATCACTAATTAGAATGCAAGAACATTCAGATCTTTAAAATGTTGCTGGCGAATCTTTTAACGCTAATTATTTGATCTCTGAGAGGGTAGGAACAGACTTGAATTGCATGCTTCTCAGAACTAATTTTCTTAAGATTAAAGCAGCATTCAATCAAAAGCAGCTGTGATTGGTCTAGTCCAATGACCCTTGGCGACGTGCTTCTGCTGATTTGCATTGTTCACTGCAGCTTCATATTTTATTCTCTGAATAAATGGCAGGGAGCAATTCCAGACATTCAGCAGGTATTTTATCCATTGTGAAGTTAACCAATCAACGTTTAATGTCCTCTAGCAAGCATGTTAATCTGTCTCACCAAATAAAAGATCACTCACCCATTACGTAGCACCTATGAGTGGGAGTGCCTTCATCTGCAAACAATTTTTACGGATAAAGCAGATGAAGATCTTACACTGAATCGTTACCTAACGCAAGAGAATTTTCAGGTCAGTTATTTTCGTCAATGATCCATCATTGCTTCGAAATCTTTTCATATCTTTTACCAGGCTTTCTCGTAAAAACCAAACAAAAGAACCAAGAATTTCAAGGCCATTTACTCTAAAAACCCTCTCTTATGATCACTCAAATAAGAAGCCGATTCACCCAAAATGCAATCCAAGTAAGATGATGATAGCAGCATACCCAAGGATTTGAATCTCAATTGATTATAGTGGTCTTTCAAATGCAAATCAGCCACGATTCCATTCTCATACATACTTGGCTCTGTAAAAATGCCCTCACTTTAAATCTAAGTCGAGGAAAAATCGAGTTTATAATGTTTGGCACTACAACAAGGAGGAAGAGGTTAAAGAATGAAACCATAATACAAGCATGTGCTACACGCATAATTAAGACTGATAGTTACAGAGACCTAGGCACTCATCTGGATCCAGAGCTATCAATTCATGAAATATATATTCTATATTACATTCATAGAATATAGTAGAATACAATAGAATAGAAATAATAAAATATAATAGAATATAATATATTAGAAACTATATTCATAAAATACGTAAAAGATAGCCAAGCAGAATGGGACTTTTGAGACGCATTCGCCCCCGGTTTATAAAAACCAATGGTACAACCAAGCCAGCAACTGGAGGTCATGCCTAGCAAAACCTGCCTGTACAGGCGCTTTGGAGGCGCAAAAGCATTATTTTGTCATGTAAATCAACAGGTTAATGGTTCTGCTGAGGGGGAAAAACCATGGAAAATATTTCATATTCGGGGTAGGCAATGCCCCCGTGCTCCCTGCAGGTGCGTGCCAGGGTACAACCAGTGATTACATACTGCTATACGTCATTGTGGTGTATCTCGGAAACAAACAGTAAGAAGTTTGAAAGGCTATAGAACAGAACTGAAAAGATTATATCTGGAACACATTATCAGCAAGGAGATCACTTGTTTCCTTCGTTTGCCAATATACAGAATATGCAATGTGCTGGTTTTGTTTTCAAATAGTTCAAAAAGACTGCTCCTGATGCATTCTATAACCTTTGTGAGAAAGTTAATCATAAAAAAGCCATAAGGTGCAATGGATGCAACTTCAAAATTCCAAAAGTTAAAACTGAAAGCGTAAAAAAGAGGATTGTTTTTAGTGAAGTAAAATTATATGATGCTTTACCGATGCAATTGAAGATGGAAAGGCACTATCATCCATTTAAGCAAGGACTGAATGAGATTGTTAATGGTTGATTCACTTTTAAACTTTTATCGATTGTAGTCTTCTATAGCATCTATGGACTGTAGGGCTTAAGTTCTTATAACTTTTAACTTTTTTTCCATTTTCTTTGTCACAGGGTTTCTCTTGATACCAGCTAGCCTAAAGTAGCTGAATGAATTACCCTATATAAAAAAATTTCTATAGTTACTTTAGCTTTAAAGCTTGGACATATCTTATACCGAATATAGTCAAAAGAGCGAGACATTGCCTATAACCAAAGGTTTTTTGCATAGTTCTCTTTTCAAGTCTGTAAAACTTTCCATAAAATTCTTGCTGTCCTTAACAAAGCTGTGTTCTGTAATTATCCAACCTTGATATCAATCCCAATTTGCTCCAAGTATTATCCAATCTTTTTACTAACTGGCCCTAGTGCACCAACAACCACAAATATCAACTCAATACTCTTAAGGTTCCACCGTTTCATCTCCCTTTTGAGGTCTTGATCCTTATCCATTTTTCTTTTTCTTTTTCTCCTACATTACGATCTCTATATGAGGAAATGTCAATATTCAAAGCTTCCTTACTATTTGTTTCACAAATTAAATATCCATTCTCTTGGCATTGATATAATGATAAAATTGTATATTCAAATGCCATAAAATTTTTACAGATTCACCCTCAAATAACGATTCTGGGTGCTACTCACATGATTTACCAAATTCCCTTAGATCATACCTCCCACAAAACATCCTATGCACAATGTTGTCATGTCTCCTTTAATATTTCTACTATGCTAAAACTTTGCGTCCACTTTTAAGATGAGTAACTGATTCACTCTTTACACCAAGCAATCTGCATAACGGACTACTCCTTGTTTTGTCAATGTTATATTTAGCCGCATTTATCGTTGCTCTTGTGCCACAAAAATTAATGCTTCAATCTCAACTTTTAGACCACTTTTTCTCATCCATTCCCATGTTCTTTCTCTATCAATGTTCTCTGGAATTTCACGAATAAATTTTCCACACATCTTATTCTCAGTCCATCTGGCAGCATATTCATTTTGAATTATTATTTTGAATGCATGCTTTTCCTTTGAGTCTTCACAGTTAACAATGTTGGCTATCATTGCTCCCTTCACTAGGCTTTCAGTTGACATCTTCACATAATTAGCCAAGTTGGCTTCCTCTGTCCTATCACATATTTCAACACTTATCAAGACGCCATGCACGCAGGAGCTGATCCATTGGGCTCTGTTCAAAAAACTGGAGAGGATAGGCCTTGCGTACACACAAGACCTCCTCTATATGATCCGGTTTGACTCTGCTGTCCGTACTAGTTTGGTTCGGATAGAATATCCGTACCAGTTTAGATCTAATCCATTCAGGTCCTGAGAGGACGCAATATACTGGGGAAGATGCGAAAGGAGGCTTCTTTTTATTAGTAAATACAAGGGTTTCCCGTACGCAGTAGGAAACCTCTTTTCACATCCGCACTACTTTGGATCGGATCCGCATCAGTTTTTTCCACGCAGGAAACGTTTGGGTCGGATCTAAACGAGAACAGATCCAAAATAGATCCAATCCTGTGTGCACAAAGCTTAAACCTCTTCCTCCATTAGAACTTCACACATGGAACCTGTCAACATCCCTTTTAGGGTAGAGTGCTCCATGCATCGTCATAGCTTATATGATCATTCTGTTCATCGCTGTTAGTTCATACCTTTTCAGCCTAACCTCAAAACCGCAATCTCCCACGAGTTTATAGCCAAGATCTTATTCCATTTAAACTTAACTTCACCACTTATTGTTAGTACTTTGTTTGTTCCATCTTATGCTCTAGCTGTTTTTATTGCCGCAAGTACTCCTATTGAGTGAGTCACAACTAATGACCAAGGCCTATCAGGAGGGCTTTCCTCCATATTTACATTTCTAATGCTTTTTTTAGAATCCTTGCTATTCTCAATAGTGCTGTCCTTTGCATATTAATGAAATTGCATTGGATTTTAAGCTTTTCACTCCAATTCTCAAATCCTTTAGCTACACTCTCGAGGACTTCAATTAACACTGGCACTATTTGCACTTTTCTTATCCCCCCACATCCTTCCAATCTCTCTCTCTCTCTCTCCAAATCTTGATATTTCTCTACTTTTTCTTGTTCTTTTTCTTATACCCTTCTATCAGCAGGCACAGCAATGTCCACAAGAATGTAAACTCTTTCTTTCTTATCAATCAAAACATTGTCAGGCCTCCATGCCTGGATCATATTGTCACATTATACTTTTATCAAATCTGTATTTTTGCTATGTTGCAGATCTCATTGGCTTAGAATCTTGGGCAGTTTTTGTGGAGATTTAGGGATAATCGGGGCCTTTAGGAATTCAGCAAGACTGTGGTCCCGTTTTACTGTAAACCATGTAAAACAAAAGCTTTACCCCTAAGAGGTTTCTGAGGTGCCCCCTTAGTGCGACAAAAGCTTTTACCCGCTGAATATTTGCACTTTACCACAAAGAGGGTGTCGATATGCGGTGAAGGATTGTTTTACACTAGGCGGAAATTTCCGCGGTGAATGAAGATTTAGTGACAATGTCGTAACGATATCGTTACGCATAGCGTAAATTGAAAAGAAACTACAGTTAGCGCAAAATCGACAAGTATATCTGCATTGTATAAGTTCAAACCCTCCATTTTGGCACATTAGGAACAACATTTACTTAAAAGTTGCAGTTGATAAATTGTTGTCTTATTTTTGTATCATGTAGCTGCAGGCTGCAAAAAGAAGCCCTTGGTGCAAAATTTCATACTGCTATAACATAAGCGCCAAAGCTGATACTCACCATCTTTGTTGAAAGTTAGAGCCTACTGTTTCCAAGCGTTCGATTTTACATTTATCTTCTTTTAGCCTGGATATTTTATTATCCTAAATACTTGGGAAATTTGCACTAGGAATGATTCCTCGTTGAACTCGATTGAATGGATGATGTCGAATGCTTCGCTACTTGTATTTAGCAGTGAAATCTCGTACCGACCCTTCTCCGCCATTAATTCTCGTCAAACCTGGACTCAATTGCGAGAGAGTAGTGATCATAGTTGCTCGTTTCCTTCGATAGCAGCTACCTGTATTACATTTAACAGCAGCCATGTTGGACATGGAAGGATTGCCTATGTTCAAGGAGTTGGTTGATGGAAAGCAAATATATGAATTTCCGCCATGGAAAAGTTGGAAGGGATTCTAATTTTCAGTCATGGAAATATTTCGCTAACACGCCACTTCAAAACTTATCTAAGCATGCGCTTCGGCGGAATATCCCGCTTCCTCCAAATAATTCCGCCCTGTGTAGAACGACCCTAAGAGGCCTTTAGCAAACGACAGATTTTTCAAATGAGTTTTCGCGCCAAGGAAGTTAACAGTAGTTTACTGTTTTATGTTTCTCAATTTTTAATGTATAAATAAAAGCATTGGTAGATTACGTCGTAGATTAATTTAAACTCTGATGATAGTTTTGAATGGAATAACAAATGTGATAGGTATCACTTCGATGGTTGATATACGCATAGAATGTCATCAGTTTACTTCCATCATACGCTGTCGTCAGTCCAAATAAAATTCATTTCACTTTCTATTCTTTTGTACGCCATTTTATCACGTTTGCAAACTCGTGTGAGTGAATGAAAGGAAGTAAGGATGCTACCTTTGTTTACAATACTTTGGCATCATTTGCACGTTACGTATGTGAAAGTTGACTGACTGGCCCTGTGTAAACGCAATGCCTAATTAACCATTTTCGTGGTCGGGTTCTCCAACTGATCTAATATTTGACGGTTTAAATATTTGGCGAGTCCCGTGTAAACGTAGCCTAAAGCAGACCCGCAGTCAATGCGATTTTGTAAGGGGCACTGGGGGCGTGGTAGATGGGAGTAACACCCTCAATGTGCATGTAGCTTTAAAAACATTGATCATAATGCAGATTAAGCATCCTGTTGATAGCACTGCCTCTTTAAACCCTGTTTACATAAAGTAGGCCAAATTTTTGCTAAAAGCAGTTAAACATGCCCCATAAATCAAATTACCGAGGTATATCTCTGAGGATAGCTACTCTGAGCATAACACAGCTGACGGAAGAGTAGTGGGCATGAATCAATGCAGAAGGAGCAGGGATAAGTGTCAGCTAACCCAGTTATCACAGTTGACAAATGCACGCAGACTAAGAAACAGAAAGACTTTTATCAAATTCAAAAAATATTAAGAAATATAGATACAAGGAATAGAACTGAAGGGATCTACTAATAGACAAAGTGCAGCAGCCCTGTTTGAAGGTGGAATGGGAAAGCTGCTCGTGTGTAGAGAGAGAGAGAGAGTGGCGTTGGGGCTTGCTCCCAGAAGAGGTTTTAAGTTCCTCCACTCTAAGATGTCGGAGAATGCCCTTTTCAATTAAGATGGCCGTTATGTTTATCACTGATCTCTATGCAGAGGAGGAAAAGTAATCCCCCATCCTGTTTTAATTGTAGTTTGAAGACTTTGCACACCAAACCATTAAGTTTTAATCTCTCAATGAGAAGAAAATAAGGAAAAAGAGAAATAGAAGCAAATAAATAGTCTGTTGATACTACAGAAATTTACCACAGCACGAAAAAGCGGCAACATAATTTTGACATACTGAAAGCTTTTTTCGTCCGACACTCATCAGAGTATGAAAACGTCGGATAATGACCTAAAGGTAAACCTAAATATATATCCAGATGCAGTTAATGTGTTAGGATGCGTCTAATTGGCCCCAAGCAAATAGTGATCGCTTTGACATTTTCCCGGGGGCACAAAGCTGCATTTTGAAACTTGCCTCCAGGCTCCCCTTGCCCTAACGTATCTGCACAGATATTAATATAAACAAGTTTCACAGTTTCTGAAATCCAATAAAGTTCCGTTTACTAGGGAAGAACATCCTTTCTTTACTTGAGAGCAAGGGAGAAAATGTTTCCGACCAATCAGTAAATTGTCAATTTCTAATCAAAATACACAAAAGACAATAGAAAGAGAAGGGAAAATAACTTCTGATTGGATTCGAAAGCAAAGACCGAGTCATGTGCCTTTTGCTGTGGAGAAAAACAGCTCTCACAAAAACTAGTGTTGCAAGTGGTATTTCGCTTTTCCTGGGAGATTTTTGTGAGCATTGAGAGGATGTGCTTTACATGAGGTAAATCGTTTGGAGACAGCAATCTTATAGTTCAAAAAATAATATAAGATATTGTGCTTAGCAGACCCCAGTACCTGCAGATTTAATAAGCCCCCCTCGAATAAGCCCCCTGCAAAATCGTTTCTGACAAATAACCCCCCGAGGGCTCAATCAAGTCTTTAAAGTATCACACGTCTGCATCGACATTCTCTGGATCGTCCTCCAAGCTCGAAGGTTCCGTGAATATATGTGCTGAACTGGCTTGTGTAAATTGCTCATTTTAGCATGAAGACATTTCCATGGTGTTAATTTTTATAGATTCAAAGTTCGTTTGCAAATCAGCCATATTTTTTCTCATTTATTCGATATTAAACAGCTACTTACGACAAAAACTGCCTAATTTCAACTTTTACATTATAGTGTCATTTGACAGTACCTAAAATCGCATGTCTTCCCCTTCCCATAGAAAAATTTTTCAGTCGGAAAGCTCTATAATATCAACATTTAAAACATTTTCTAGCATATAAACCACTAAAATACTGGGCTAAGAAAACCTTGGCACTTGTCCTTTGTTGAAGATTGATCATGAATAAGGCTTTGAAGATTTTTAGGACTAGATAATTTCTCTGTTCAGCAGAAGAACCTGTAGGCTTTAATGATAGAAATGATCAAATCAGAATAATAATTTAATCTTCCTTTTATGAGCGAAATATTCGTTCTACAACCAGACAGTATTACAGGAGAGTTGAAACGACTTTCAAAGTGTAGAGGTCTGGTTTCCAAGACCTGGGATAAGCTCTGTATTCTGCTTATCTGTGTTAGTTACAGCACTGTTTTCACAGCTTTTAGAATACGAATATAAGGATGATGGTCTTTTATGGCATCTTCTCCTTCCAAAAGGTATAAAAGCAAGTGAAACATATTTTTCTATGAGAAATCAGCGTGGCAGGATAGTGAATTCCAATGCAAGCGTAGACTCTGCAGAAAATTTCTATGGCTTTTAATTTTATCTATTCTGGTCTTGCAAAATGAATTAGTTGGTTTCATTAGCTATTTCTTGCGATGTCCTTTTATACATAAATAGCTATTCGGTAATGTCATCATTCAACTTTTAAGTAATTGAGCAAATTTTCTCACTCATTTTTTATGAGAATGCAAAGCTTCTTGATGTTAGTATTACGAATCTTTTCCATTCAAGACTAATTAGTTGTTCTTATATTTCATTTAAGGGAAGAGCATGGATAGGCGAAAAATAACTAGACCAGCAATAGGTCGAATTGCCAAGTGTTGTCATCATCATATCATCGTCATCATCATATCATCGTCATCATCATACCATCGTCATCATCATATCATCATCATATCATCCTCATCATCATTCTGTCATCATATGTTTTTATGATGACAGAAGAGACAAATTTATTTGCGAGAAGCTGCGAAAATATCCAATGAGAAAAGAGGGTGTTTGCGAAGGCAAAGAGACTACTTGTGAAGATGAAGAAAATCGAGGATTTGAGATACTTGATCCCACTTTTGAGAAGAATTTAATAACTGCTTTTATCGAAAATTTCTTTGAACAGCCCTCAACAGAAAATGACATCTATGAAGAAGAGAATGAAAGCATAATTTTTGATTTCATTACGACCAAAGTAATGAATGAACAATTTGAAAAGCTTGGCATCGAAAAAGAATTGAAACTGAGCATTATGATTGGGTTCTACTCAGAATACCGAGACCCTCTGGAAGTTGATGCTGATGAAAGTCTTTCTTAATTGAGTTTTTTCGAGATATAAAGGTTGCACAGAGCATGGTCAGATTGCAGTGCCCATAAGGTATGTTGCACATAAACACGATCAGTCTTAGACTGTGCAATTTCTTCTGCACATGGCACTAGCTGGGATGAAAGGTGGGCAGGGTATTTGAGATGTGTGACTAGTATTGAGTTATCACGAAATCCGGATTACTATGCATCCCATCCCATTCTACATGAATTAAATACAAATGATGCTTTTCAAAATCCAGATCATCTATTTCATCTCATTCTATGACTTAAGCCTACTGGTTCTTCTCAAGGAAAGTGGTACTGCTGCTATCTACAATGAAGCTCTTTTAACTGCTGAAAACTGTACATTCTCATCATTTGAATTCATTCTTTCTTTATCAAATGCACTTCAACAGAGGATAGAGTGCTATTATCCAATTGAAAGGGAAAGTATTCGAAATTTTTATGATCGTTTTGCAACCAGTCTATTTTTCCAAGAAAGGCTTCAGATTTCATCCACATTTTTCGTTGTGCAGTAATTCCATATGATTTTGTAATCACTTGCAATTTTCCAAAATAAAAAATCATTATGTTCCTCTGCTCTCACCAGAAAGTGTGAAGAGTAGTATACAGAGAGCAAACAACTCAAGAAAGACAAAAATCATTTTTCAATTTCGTTCTTTTTTGTTGCAACATGTTATTGGACTTGAAACTGTCAAATCTTTGCCACCTGTAAGAAGGAAGCAACTTTCAATCAGCCAGTTCTTTGTACAAAAGAATTCAAAAAATTTTGAGAGTGATCATGTTGCTTCTGGTTCTTTCTCCTCCCATCCTTTACCAAGCACTACTTCTTCAGAATCCAAAGTCATTGAACTTGATTCTCTTGGTTCATGCCATAAACAGGTGCCCTTCACAAGCAACGATGTAGGAAATTATTACAGTGGCGAAGGTACCTCTAAAAAGTTGGTCATTCGAAATTCATCAAACAATCTGCGCATGCGCAACACAATTGTCACTACGCACTTACAATACAAGTATGCATAATATGAAAGCTAGAAACATCACTGATATTTTAGTCATGAAATATGACAAGTTTTAAGACAAACTGAAATTTCACTTTTGATTAACTGAAATTTCACTTTGAGTAAGAGTTTGGCTAGTTCATTAAGTTTCTATGTTGTGCTGAGGAAGCCCTACCAAATCCATACCAATGAAGGAGTTAGGGGTAAGAAAACAGATCAGAAATCCTTCAGTTGTTGGAAATTGCTTACAATCAACATAAAAAACTTGTTTTTCATAAATCATTGGAATTCTCTCATGCACAGCAAATTGCAATGTACCGCTTGACCAAAACTAAGAAACAACTGAAGCTTCCTTACTTGAAACACACAAAAGCAAAATTTTACTTAATGTCTCATTTGAATTCTTTTGCAAGAAATAAATTACAATGAAAAAGAAAGCTTATTTGTTACTGGCAAATGTTTCAAAGAGTATGAGACAGCAAAATAACTTAATTCTATTTGTAAGGAAAACGAAGCCTCAATGCTACTCCATGAACATATCCAAAATTAAAGAATGTAGAGGGAAGGCCTATATTTCCTAGCTCATTTTTTATTTTTTTGTGGACATAAATTCTACACAAGCACCTAAATGCAAGTATGTTTTTATTCTCTTCAACCAAGAAACAGAACTTTTTACTGAAAAGCAAGATACAGCCAATGTTAAGTTAATTATAGGAGTTTGAAACCTCAAAAAGACTATTGGTAAGTTAGTTGATGTATTGCAGTAGTTCCTGAGAAGTTCCTTTGTGGGAATGTGAATTTCTACAGATATAAAGAAGCTGGTCCTCAGAAAGGGATATTTGATAAAGAGGACCACATTTCATCTTCAAAAGTTTCTGTTTCTCAACAAGGACATTGTTCCAGGGATGTGCCAACTGGGGGCATGGGAGGGGCGTCGCGCCTCCCAATATTGTCAACTTTGCAAGAAAGTTGGTCAAGAGGCAGCCATGCTGCAAGAGAGTTGGCAACAGTATTTTGTATTTTCAGCAAACCTTGTTTTTTTAGTGCCAATAGATGGTCAGTCGCTCAATACGCTCCCCCCCCCCCAACAGAAGGTATCTTGGCACATCACGGCATTGTTCTACCAATTAATTGAAGTAAAACGGTATGTCTAGACCAAGAATGAAAAATACTTCACATCTAGCCTTATTTTTTACTTACCAATAATTTATACAACAGAAGCAAAGAGCTCAGCACATGAATTGCCTGACCTCAAATCAAAAAGAAATTCAAGAGCATTAACTGTTTTTAAATCCAATCGCTAAGAGCTCTTCACCTGTCCAGTTAAGCATGAAAAAGATTCTTGTTGCAGATTTTGTTGAAAAGGGCCACTAAGACAAAGCTAATAAAATGCTGCAGCAATCCTCTGATTTTCGACAGAATATTACTATCCCAACTTAGTGGATTGTCAAGAATAGAATCCAAAGCAGTCAAAAGAGCATCTGCTTGAAAATCAAACTTCAGTACGAGAACCGTAGCACCATCGGTTATCATTTCCTTTTGATCTCACACTTGTAAATGTGTTAAAAGCTAAATTATTCGCAAAAAGACATCCACTGCAGTTATAAATGAGGCTTACTGCCATAAGACAAGATTCAGACGATGAGAAGCAACTTGTAATACGACAACGATTGTGCGAAACAGTACTGTTCAAACAGGTAGGCCATAACAAAATACTAAAAGAGGGCTACTGTTGTTGTTCAAGCTATCCCTGCCTTAGAAAGAACCGAATGACAAAACTTGAATAAGGAGCTCTGATTGTTGTGTGGCCAATGAATTGGCTAATCAGATCGCTCTAACTTGCTATGATGTCATTTTACTCAGGCGGTTTTGGAATTCCCATGACCAACGTTACTATAATAATCATCGGTAGGGACATTTTAGTTTTGATCATATGAAACTTTTAATCAGGTCATTTTTGCTTATGCAGGGTAAAATACAATCATCATAGATGCCTAGATCAAATATTGCTATAGTATACAGCCAAATTGTAGGACGGAAGACTTTAACTTTTGGGCATTTTGGAAGTGAAATTATATAACTAAAATTTGTATCTCTGAAGAACTTTAATCATTCAACGCATCACAAGCATGTCCTCTAGCTTCGCCACTGAATTATTGCAATGCCTATACATACTTTGTCTGAAAGCCAGAAGTATGATCTTTTGTCCAATGATTGGAGGTCTAGTAATAGTTACAAGTTTCTACCAAATGAATCTGGGCGTAGGTTTCAAAGAAAATGGTTAGAAGAATGTAAGTGGCTTTCATATTCTGCAATACTTGATGGAGCATTTCGTATTGTTTGTGTTGTATTTGACAGTAAGCACTCCCATAATGCTTCAAAGTTTGGTTGTCTTTCAAGAAGCCACTCAGATCTTGAGCTGTTGCTTTTAGAAGACTTAGTGACCATGAAACTAAATCTGTTATCCATACTAAAGCACTTTTACGATACACCTAGTTTAGTCTGTATGGAAAATAAGACACCCTCCGTCAGTGTCCTGTACAACAATACACTTTTCAACCTAATGGAAATAAACAGAAAAACACTTACACCTATCATAGAAGCAGTGACTCTTTGTGGTAGGCAGAACATTGCTTTGAGAGGCCATAGAGATGATTACTCTTGCTATGATGATGTAGCTAACAACACGGGCAATCTGCAAGCTTTACTAAAATACTTTGTAGAATTTGGAAACAACACACTGTATGAGGATCGTTTAGATATGCTCCAAAATCTGCTACATACCGTTCTAAGCCCACACAGAATGAAATCATAAAAATTTGCAGGAGACATCTGATAGAAGAGCTAGTAGGGGAAATAGAAACTTCCAAGTTCTTTTTAATCCTTGCTGATAAAGCAGCGGATGTCAGTAGCTGTGAACAGTTGGCAGTAGTCATTCGTTTTGTGGATAGTTCATCATTTATACAAGGGGCATTTCTAGGGTTCTTCCTCTGCCCTGAAGGGTTCTCTGGAATGTCAATTGCAAAGCAGGTTATCTCAACTGTCTCCAACCGAGGCCGTGACATGAACCATCGTCGTACCATGTCGAGGTCAAGGATATAATGTTGTGGGAAAATGGCGGGAAAATGCAATAGTGCTTCGGCAGTTATTAGTAGACAATACCACAAAGCCCTCTATGTTCATTGAAAGTCGCACCTTTTAAATTTATGTGTTGTTTCCTCTTGTGAAATTGAGCTTGTGCGCAATATGATGGAGCATGTGAAATCTGTGAGTAATTTCTTCAGTATGCACCCAAAACAATTTCCGTTGCAGGAGGAAAAGATTGATGAAATGCTGCCATGTGCTTGACATAAGCATCTTTTAGATGTTTGTAGGACTCGCTGGTTATCAAGAATCGATAGGTTGGATGTTTTTCTGAAAATATGTATTGCAATTGTTGGGTCGCTAGACATCGCTAAATCTTGTAACGATGGATCTTAACGTACTACTTCATCAGGGGATGCACGTAATCTCTTCCATTTTACAGTATCATTCCAATTTATCGTCTCTATCGTAATTGTTGCTCGAATACTGGAAGTCACTAGGCCTTTGACAAAACATCTTCAATCTACCATTATTGATGCCACAGAAGCAATGGGACACATTTCATTAATTTTCTCTATGCTAATGCGAATAAGAAAGGAAATTGAAGATTTTTCACGAAGGTTGGTTTATCGAAACGGTTACTATAGCTGGGAAACTTGGAACTATAGCATTGTTACCACTAACTGTTTTTGTTCAAAGACACAGACCAAATGCTCCAGCATCTTCTCCGTCTCAAAGTTATAAGCAAGTAAAATTTAACAATTCCATTCCTAGATCATGTTATGAACTAGATACAAAGAATTTTTTCTGCTACCAATGTTGAACTGCTGAATACATTTTATGCTCTTCCAAAAGTAGTTCTTCGTGACCCTTTGTGGTTACAACGCTTTATGAACTTCCTGTCTTTATATGAAAATGGCCTTCCAGAACAGCTCTACATTGGGACTGAACTGAAATCATGGGAAGCAGAATGGAATATGTTTGCATGAACTTTGCGTTGTAACTCAGTGATGTTTTGCCTCTTATTGATAAGCTAACATTCCCCAGTGTTTACACAGCATTGCAATTAGCAGCAGCATTTCCTGTTATGTCCTGTTCTTGTGAACGTTCTATTTCAGTGTTACGGCGCTGTAAGACGTACTTAAGAAGTACCATGTCACAGGGTAGACTGTACGGCTTGGCTTTGTTAAATGTACCCAGGGAAGTTCCTATCAAAGCTGAGGAAGTAATTGAACTGTCTACGAGCCACAACCAACGTCATATGAGGCTTATGGCTTGTTTCCATATAATCATAAGCATGTGTCCATATAATCGGAAGCATGTGTCCATATAATCGGAAGCTGCCTGCAATGCATCGCCGATGCATTAGCGATGGTTCGCAGGCAGATATTTTTTAATGGAAACACTCTTGTTCCGACGTCTGAGATGCATCGGGGACATCGTAACAGCATCGGGAAAGTAGAACCATGTTCTACTTTCCGGATCGTTACGATGCTTTCCCGGCATCGCAGATGGCTTTAAAGTATATGAAAACACTCATCTGCGATGCATCGGCGATGCATCAGCAATGACCTATTGTTTTCGTATTCCACGTGACATGAATCATCCAATATCAGATAACGTCAATCACAACACGTTTAAGTAATGTTTACACACACACTTCTTAAAATATCTTTCCTTGGTTACAAGCCCTTGGTTAACGATTTTTTTATGGAAGCTCTCATCGGCGATGCATCGCAGGCACCTTCCGATTATATGGAAACATGCTTATGATTATATGGAGACCAGCCTTTAGAGATATATTATCACAGTAGACATCTCAACTTAGGGTGTTCATGTTGAAAATTAGCTTTGTCCAGGTATTACACGACATCTTCATGCAAAGAAAACTTTTGCAGTAAAGTATGCTATGCAGGGTAGGTTGTGATATTAGAGAATGGAGAAAATATATATATTCCTTCCAATGTCAAAAGCGGAACACTGCAATGCTTATAAGAAATAAAAATTATATAGTTAGAAATTACTTATGTAGCAACTGCCAAAATTTCTTTATCCCACTTACGCTTTTTTACTGATGAATTTGTATATACATACCTCTTTGTATTGGCATTATTGTTATTGGAATTCAGACAATATTCAGTAGCGCTGGTCACGCCCAATTTAAGTGACTACGCCCACTTTTATAGTGTTGAGCTACAGACAGACTTTGTCCTGGATCCACTTCTGGTAATGTAATACGTGCGTGGAGTGTGGAATAAAGAAGAGAAAATATGCACAATGTACCATTCACTAGCTATCAACCTAGTAGCAAGGTTTCCTTGCATTTAAGCAGTGTAGTTATGTTGGTCTTTCTATCAACCTACATTGCCGCTGAAGAAGTTTCATACATTTTACCTTCCTCTATGCAAGAATATCTTGGTTTCTGACTGATAAAAAGGGATCTAGAATAGTATTCCTATAGGTGCCAAAAATATGAAAAATTGGCCGAAATTTTGTCTGAAATTTTGTCCGAAGCAGTGAGATTTGTGTCTGAAAGTTTTTCGCCGTACTCTTTTGTCCGATACCAAAGAATGCTGAGGTTTTCGATGTTAATGCATTGAAGATTTTGAAAACAACCATGAATAGTCCTCTCATCCATGTACTAGAACCTAATAGGTAAAAAAGGACCATCAACTGGGGCTTCAAAACCCTAAAAATGACTAACTGGAGGAGCAGCCATTGCAACTGGGTGGGCATTTTAGATGGCAGATTTTCCAATTGGGTGGGGGGCGGAATATACGAAGACAATGAGATTTTGATGAAAAATAGCAAAAATGTCTAGTCTGAGGAGACTCAGTGGGTGGAATTGACAAGTGAAGTAGATGTGGAGAGCAGTGCCTCCCTCTGCCCCCTCAGATTCGTGACTAGCTCTAGTTCATATGTCAAAGAAAGCCCTGATTTAGAATCAGAACTCGAGCGACTTTTCCTGCCGTAAATGCTTTTTACTATAGTCAGGCATTTCGAGGGACAAATGTTGCTCGAAATTGTTCGATGAAAAGGATGTCAAAGCAGGAAGTATTTGGGAAACATGAGTGAAATTTGATATGTTTGATGAGAAAGCAGCTTGTAAAACTAGTTTGAGCTTTTTTTCATCAGTAGTATGTTGAACTCAGTTAACACGCCCAGCTTGCAACACCGTTCTAAACTTCTTTTACTCACCGTCAAGTTGCTAACTTTCCACCACCAACCATGTTGTGCTGAATACTCTTGTCAGTTCGATGAGATGAGAGCAAGGCAGAGACCGACTGAAAGCCACCACTCTATAATTTCACACTCATACTAATTCACTCATATTTTTACTCCACTCTACCGACCTTTCTTGAACAAGTACTGATAAAATAATAATAACCTGTACTTATACGGTTACAAGAAATAACTAAATTTGTCTAATCAATTTTAAATGTGAAAAACAGGATATAGATAACCACGAAACTAATATCACGGAATATCTGTGTTATTTAACCTTATTCATAACACCATAAAATTGTCACAACTTGAATCTACTCTTTACAAAGATATGGTTAAATACAATAGAAAGAAAGAAGTTCAACGAATGGAGGGATTACTTGACGCATAAGTCTAAAATGAATGAAAATAATTAAGTATGACTACATAACCACGTCTATATGCTTTATACCGAGCATGCGCATTCCCAACAAGTGTATTGGACTCGACTGCATGGCAAGTGTATAGGTGTGGCCAACTCCAGAGATAGATGGAAGAGCAATACCAATAGAAGAAAGAAAGGTTTAGTGTTTTCTTATTGTATAAACTTCGATAATTTCGTTTTCTATAGGATTTCAAACATTGGGCTTGAAACTGATAAAACTATTAGACGTAGTAGGCATATCCTTGGTCATTAGACAAGCAAAACAGAGTCCACTCGGTCACTAGTTAAGACTTCTCTCCTTAGCTAGTCAACATTTCTTTTTGGTACAAGTTTCCTAGTGTAACCACCACATATGACAAATATATACTTGTTAGCTTCATTTAGGAACTTTATCCTTTCTCTTGTTTTTACAAAATATTTGTCATTCTTTACAAATTTGAAATTTATTCTAGCTGTTTGAATGCTATTCTACCTGTATATGCAGTAGAGCAGTTCTCGCTAAACCAGAGTACGCATATATTGTATAGACACTGTCTATACAATATGTACTTGCTCAAAGTTTGAAGACGATTATTGCTAACCTTGCTTTCATAGTTGAAGTCATTGAATGAGCTCAATTAGGGGCTTCGCGAGAAGCATAGGGATGCGAGAAGCCATTGGGTGTAAGGTTGAAGTTACCTGAATCTACCTGGTTGGTAAACTGGCCTATTGTCACCAAACACAATCCATTCCAATGTCTTAAAGCAATATTATGTCAACTTTTATATTGAATTTGTATCAAATTTAAAAGAAGTATTAATTTCCGATAAATATCTTTGAAACGGGGACTCTCTCCCCGATTAGCCTAACTACTGAGAGAGCTCCTCCGTAAGAAGTTCCCCTGCCTGCTATAAATGAAATCACATTTTCATTTTCTGACAAGCTATATCAGTCCCAACACAGACTACTACTCTGGCAAAATTAGTTAGACAAAAAACAAGAAAGTACTGAAAAGGATCCCGAGTCAAATTTAGTTAAAAAGCAATCAAAGCTGGTATGGCAAATATACTTTTTTGACTACTATTTTCTCGTAATTAGCACTGAAAAATATGACTGCATCCGAAAACGTTTATCAGCTAAAGCTGAAATGTCAATAAGACAATTGCCCTACGCATTCGAAAAAATTTCATTGAAGTGGAACACGACACAACGGAATTGAACATAAGTCAATCAAAGAAAAATTTAGGCAAATTTCAATGCAGCTATTGAAATTTTGCTATAGTTTTTCACTATGCTTTTCATATTTGTTGCTAATCAAAATCATCCAAGCAGTTAGCTATCTTGTTCTTTATCAAAAATAAGTACAAGCATCCCATTGACGTACGAGAGTAACTTACATTATTTCTTTTTGCATTACTTGTGCGTTTAGCAATATTTCTGTTTCGGTGTGCCGCCGAAGTTTGCCGAGCTTCATTCTCAAATTAAAGCAGACCTGCATGACATATGCTGCTTGGCACTTTCTTTCAGAGCACGAACCCATAATTTTCTGAGATTTGAAGTGTTTCCTTATAAGTAATACCTTTAACAATTAGTAGATGAACTGGATTTCTCTCTTATGAAATAAATTCTTATATGAATGCTAAATTTTTTGCTGAGCCTTGATATTCTTTAAATTCTTTCTGCCTTTGAGCCTAAGTGGTTCTTGAAATATTTTCGGTCAAAGTAAATCCCCACCCCCTCTAACTCAGGACACGCTGGGCATTGGTTGGGACTTTTCCCCTTATTACACTCCTTTCTTTATTAGAACAATTTTATAGGAGCACGAGCCTAATATTTGGTGGAAACTTAAAAACAAGGGTGAGCTTGAAGTCTTGTCTCAAAATATGTTTTTGGAAAACAATGCAGAAGCTTTCCATTATCAAATTGAAATAACATTTCCTTTCCTCTTTTTGGCATTGATATTCGCAAATTAGTTGCTCCTAGCAAAGCTTGTACTGTCGTAAAAGGGTCTTTCTATAATTTTTTATAAACTTTTTAAATAAATACGCATCAATATGCAAGAGAGATCACCTTTGCTTTAAGATTTGACTTTCAGTCAATGAAAACATCCAATATTGTCTTGTATATTGTATTTCTATGTGGTTGATTATGGTCTACAAAGTACTGATTTAAGAACAAATTAAGAACGATTCAGCCTTAACATTTGGGAAAAATTAAGAACAGCCAGCCTGAACCTCAATTTGCTGGTACTTATAAAAAAAGAGTGTGGCTGCTTATTGTATCTTGGAACAAAGGAAGTGACTTATTTCTCAGAACTAAGTTCTAAACCATAGAGTTAGGAGGAGAAGTAGAGTGGGCACTAGGTCAATTGATGCGGGGCAACATAGGAGGTCCAAGATGGCAGCTATAGAGTGGCAAAGTAAGCAACGCGTGAATCTTCTTACTATTGAAACCTTTGAGAAAACGTCATAGCAACGCTGTTGGCATATATGATTGCTTAAGCTGCACCTTTGTGCTATATTTACCCTTCGAAAAACTTAGAAATAATTGGCAGAGATGTGCATTGTGTAGCGATTCCAACATTTTAAACGCACATAATAGCATTGTAATAATCCCAAAACCCTTATCCTGCGATCGAAAATGTGAACCAAAAACTAAACTTCCACAAGTAAGTAAAAGAACACACAAGAATATTTTACAACATCTTTGTTTCGAAATTAATTTGATGGTGTAAGCCTACCATGCAATGTAAAGCAGAAGGTGTATTGCTTTGTAGGTATGGTCCTTTGTAAGTCTTTCATGCCCAGATATTGGCTCGGCAGTACTTTCAGGTGCCAAATAAACGGTCCCCCGGTTATTAGTTTTTCGATTTTTCCCAACCTCTCGGACCTTAGTAGGATCCCCCGTTTATTAATTTTAAGGAAACTGACTTTTACGACCCCTCTTTTCATTTCCTTTCAATGTTAGTACTATCTGCGCCCAACAATCAAGGCAAAATAGAGTGATTCTGTATATATCTTAGCTCTATGCTTTGTGACAACCTGTTTATAAGGACACTCTATTTATTTGGCACTTGAGAGTACATTAACAGGATGGCTTTCATTATAATTTGGCCAATAGTTACAAACTAATAGGATAGAGCTTTACAAATATATGTTTCTCTTAGGTTTCTAATGAAGCACAATTCATCATTCAGTGAATAAATTGAATAGGTGCAAAATATGTTGAAAATCTGATGGTTGTTTCAAATATGCTTTAGAGAAAAGATAAATGTTTGCATAATATGACATACATAGATACATGCATATCTATTTGATAACACAGCCACTATATGTCACTATATGTCAGCTAGTGCTGATGTGGGCCTACTACTTCTCCAAATGCAATGTAGACCTAATTCCTATTCATATAGCACATCAAAGGTACTGTTGAGAGGATGAAATAATGGGGGAGGATTTGTTTATCAACCATCTGCAGCTTTTCTATTATTTAAGCACTCATTGAAGAAAATAGTCCACCTGATTAAACTGGCAGATTAGATGCATGACATTTGATTAAACTAGCAGGAAATGCAATAGATTAAAAATTACACGATCAAGTAGGGTGTCATTGTAATATTGCACCAGGTTCAAGCAAAAGATGTTTAATCTTTGAATCAAGTTATAAGGATACCACCTAAAGTGGCAAAATTACAGAATGAAGGTGAAAGTTGCTGGTCAAATTTAAGTACTTCAGTTGCAGCAACAATTAATTTTTTCTCATATGACAAGAAATTAATTGCTGCTGCAACTGTGAAAACTCCAAATTTTGATAATGGTGCTTCAAAAGTCATTGTTTTGCAAAGAATGAACATGCTCAATATTTTTAATGGCAGAAATAAACTTGGAAAGGCAGCAAAATTCGTCAAAAGGAAACTACTGTATATGCAAAGATTGTACATGTAGGAAATTTTACCATGTCTTGTGCATGTAAATGATCAAGATGATTATTCATTGTTTAAAAGGGAGAAGGAAAACGTTGGATGTTGCCTTTATTACTTTAGCAAAGGTTATTCTCTCCATAACTAAATGTCTGTTGTACAAAGAGAATGATCCATCTGAATATATTTTGACATATCGATTCATATGATAATTAGTTGAAATATTTTCGGTAACCTATGGGGTCACTGGATGACACAATAATTCATTGTCTCAGAATTCAAATATGCACTTTTACTAGAGAACAATATGGATGCTCTAGGAATGGCTAGTTGTACTGATATAGATGAAGATTCTTTTAAACCTTCCAATAATGTATTTTAAGAATCTGCTGAACATAGCTCAGCAGTTGGTCCTGATATTCATCACCACTTTACAGTCATTCACTTATTAGAAACACAATGACTTTGTCTACATTGGAGGCTTCATTGCAAAGAAAATGGTTGCAAACGTGAAAAGCATTGAATGTGCGGATGAACTTTATCATTCATTTGGTCAGGAACATGCTATAAAAAGCAAGGTAAATCTCCTCTCCTGCAATCCCTGACAACGTGTTTTGTTCCATCTTCATGACTAATTACGATAGTGCAAGCAACTGATAAGCTTGTCAGAGAGAAGCTGATTGAATGGCAGGATATATTTAAGTAAAGGAAAAAGAAGATTATCATTAGAGTTGTAGAATGGCTAAAGATATAGTCTTTCTAACTCGGAATTTAAGGCTAGAAGAGCACTCCATGAAGAGCCATATGCTCAGTAATAGAGAAAATGACCATATAACAACAGTAATAAAATGTATTTGTTCATTACTACATTGAACTATTTGTAAGTCAATTTAGCAGACTAGATACAGAGGATTGATTGTAATGTCAAACCGAGTGTCAAAGAGATGGAAGTTAACGAAGATAGTACCTTTCTATTATGAGTAATATTTACAGAATTTTCACAGCTCTTTCAAGAGTCCTGCATCTCTGAAGTACTTTGACTACATTGTTATTGTCAAGAATTGAATAAGTAGGTATGTTTTGTTTACACTCTTAGACTGGGCCTATTGTGTTCGGTCTTTTACATGCATCTCTGCAACTCTAGTTGCTGTTCAGGGTATCAAACTAGCATGCTAAGCATAATTTTACAAATACATTGAAAAACTGCTAATAACTTTCATTTACCAGAGTGGCAGGCAGATAATTAAACCAGATTTTTAAATGTTCGACTTATCCAGAAAACAGCTATCTCCCCTTAAGATCCCTTGGTTGTCCTTTGAAATTCTTCCACTTTCAGTTGTATAAATGTTCCCCAGTCAGCATACAGCCACTAAGAATTTGGAAACTCTGATATTTTCATTTTTTGTCTCTTCCAAGTTCAAACCTAGAAAATATCTAAATCTCTGTTTGCCACTCTATAGCCGCCGTTATGGGAAAACATGGTTGCCTCATTGAAAGCCAGTACAAAAGGGTCTAGTACGCACTCTAGTTTTCCTAACTCCAAGTTCTAAACAGCGAGATACTACTAGCGGTGGACACATGACCATTACGTAATCTCGCATGTGATCTCGAATATAATCACAAATTCTTTAATGTCACAAATTGATATAGTCCAGGTTCCCCCTGGGGACCGCAAATGGATCCTTGGTAACCGCGAGAGGCTGCCGTAGCTTGCAAGTTGTGAAGCCACGTTCATAGACTTTTAGGCCATCTTTAGCGCAGGCAATAAGACGTGATAAGGCAGCAAACACTGTGCTCAGTGCTTCCACTTGCCAAGCCATTTTTCTTATTGCAAGGAAAATTGGCCATTTGGAAGGGAAAAAGAAGGAACTGACATTTGTAAGGACATGAGAATGAAAATTTGAAATGAGTAGGGAATTTCACAGAATTTAAGAAATAATTTTATACGTTGAAGATTTCACGTTCAAATTGATTTCCTTACTTTATTTCAGGATCAGTGATCCAGATTGCCAAAATAAGGGAATAAATAGATAAAAATGAACTTAAAAATAGTACATACTTTAGAAAATGCAGCCTTATAATAAATTGAAGAACAAGATCCAAGAAGAGAATCATATTCTGTTTACATTGTTTTCATCACATCCAATTAGACACTACCATTATAGATTCATTATAGCATACCATTTTTTATACATTCAATATGAAAATGTACAAAACATCTCTAAAACTGCACTAAACTACTTTACAATACTTATACACGAACAATACTTCTGGGAGCAATATTACATGTCTGCCCCAAGGCCATTGCATAAATAAATACACGGAAAAAATACGAAAAGGCAATGCTACACACCAGACACTAGCAAGCAATCTGATCAGACAATGAGCAGCTTCCGCACTTTAAGGGATAAAAGCATCATCAAAATAAAAATAAATTGAAAATCAGTATTACATTAGATTAGAAGACGTAGAACGCCGCACATCATCAGATCAGAGGTCTTATTATTTTTTTTTCTACATCAGAAACGAACATCTACAGTATTGAAAAATCCACTAGACATTCCATAAAGCGTTTCGTGGCATACTGTCCCCATCTTCAGCTAAATAGAAATGGAAAAGGCGGTTTATACACCAATTGGAAACAATGAACAATAAATAGGGCGTGTATATACAGATAAGTCTGTTTACGTCCTAACTATTATTCATTTCCGCTTTTTTACATTCCTTACCTGCCTTGCTTCCTACTTAGGCAATTTCCAGTCTAATTCACATAAAATTATCTTTCTTCGTAGTGTAGACTAGATCGTGTCACACAGTAGAAGGATGCGTTTCTTTAATTATACATACATTCACAC
>WIPJ01004479.1:30396-47323 GCA_018155075.1 Cassiopea andromeda | reverse complement strand
TTATCATTCGTTATGTAGTAATAATTGTTTTGTTAGGAGGGGGAAATGTAGGAACCCCCTGTTCCTTTTATATCACGTGACGTAAGATAGTTTATCGCAGTAGTAGTTTACCATCTTTCATTCGGTTACAGTCGTTAAGGTAAACTAAACTTTCTTTGAAATATAGTAACTAACAAAATAAGTACTGGGGAGTACTTTTTTCCGGGGAGTACTTATTAACTGTTACACCGGGTCTCTTCTCGGTCATCAGACAGCCCATGAGCTTGGGATAATAGCCCTTCATTTAAATGCTTTACAGTAGAAGCCCTTGTATGGTAAACAACTTCAAGAGCGTTATCCAGAACTTTTTCAAGATATCGGAAAACTGAAGGACTTCCAAGTTAAGTTGCACATCGATATATCAATACATCGATAAGTGCAAACCGCGCGTCGACTTCCATTCCACATGAGAGAAAAAGTTACTGCCGTATTAGAGACGTTAGAACGTCAAGATATTACAGAGCGTGTTTAGGGTGCTACCCCCTACGTTTCCCCGCTGGTTGTAATGCCGAAAAAGGATGGCGATCTCAGACTTTGTGTAGACATGCGTTTGCCGAATAAAGCCATTCAAAGAGAAAGCCACCCCAACCCAACAGTGGACGATCTAATTAATTCGTCAAATGGCGCAACAATTTTTTCAAAGCTTGATTTACGAGTGGGGTACCATCAATTAGAAATAGCACCGGAAAATCGATATATTACAACTTTCGGGACACACAACGGCCTGTGGCGATATAAACGATTAAATTTCGGCACTAATTCAGCAAGTGAAATATTCCAACACACAATTCATCAACAAATACATGACATTCCTCGTGTGATAACTTTTAGTGACGATGTCGTAATTTTTGGCAAGACTCCGGAGGAGCACAACAGAGCTCTCCAAGCCGTTTTTGAAAAGTTCTCTGCAGATGGTCTAACATTGAATAAAGACAAGTGCTCATTTGATCAGTTATCATTAACGTTTTTTGGTTTTGTCTTTTCTACTACTGGCATATCACCAGATCCAAAGAAGGTAAAAGCTATTCACAATGCTCTTTCTCCTATGTCCGCAGGTGCTGTTCGCAGTTTTCTCGGAATGGTGAACTACTGTGCCAAATTAACGATCGAAAAGTTGTTTCATATGTTAGTCGATCTCTCACAGAGGTGGAACGTAGATACTCGCAAACGGAACGTGAATCCCTTGCTAAAGTGTGGGCAATCGAGCGTCTACACATCTATTTGTATGGCGGACCCTTTACGTTATACACCGATTGCAAACCCATGGACCTGGTATTAAATAATCCTAAGTCAAAGCCTTCCGTGCGTATTGAACGGTGGAATCTTCGCCTTCAAGATTATCAATTTAATGTTGTATACACCAAAGGACAATATAACCCTTCAGATTTTTTATCGCGGCATCCTATTTCAGATCAGACTTTTTTATCGGACAATCCTGCAGAAGATTACTTAAGTTTTCTCTCGTCACATGCAGTACCAAAAGCCATGAACCTTTCGGAAATTAAAGATGCTACAAGACAGGATCCTACTTTGCAATATTTGATTACGTTACTACGGAATAATACGCGATGGGACTTGCTCAAGCTTAATTCTGATGTTTTTCTGCCCGATAATGTAAGTAAAGAAGATTTACGACTCTTTTATCCTATTTGGGATGAACTTGTTGCCTCTAAAGATGAAAATATTATCCTACGAGGTTCGCAACTTGTTCTTCCTTTATTGCTTCGTGATAAAGCGTTAAAGATTGCTCATGAAGGCCATCAAGGGCTAGCCAAAACAAAGAAAATTTTGCGAGAAAAAGTATGGTTCCCTAAAATAGACACCCTTGCTCAACAAATGCTCCAAAACTGCATTGCCTGTCAAGCCAATGAACCTGAAAATTCTCCAGAACCTTTGAAAATGACTTGTTTACCTCCAGAACCTTGGCATACCGTGAACATCGACTTTTGAGGCCCATTTCCCACTGGGGAATATTTACTTGTCATTATTGATGCTTACAGCCGGTTTCCTGAAGTGGAAATCGTAACTTCTACTTCAGCACAAGCAGTTATTCCAAATGTAGCGTTATTAATGCCCAGGTCAAAGGGATTAGTTGCACCCTATGCCATAGTTAGCCTGTCGCTTCTCAACATGTACAGTAATTAGCACCATTACGTATCATGCATGCTTAACAGGTAACTTAAATTGATTTAGTCAGTCTTGAAAATAAGCATCAGAATTCAGACGTGTTTCTGTTCTGTGTCGACTCTGCCTAAGAAAACGTTACAACTGGTGACAAAAGTAAAACTTGGCATGGCCACTATTCTGCCAGAGAAGTTCGACCATGGTGATTTTCCAGCTTGGATACGGCAGTTTGAATGCTGTGCGTCTGCAAACAAATGGACTGATGAGGACAAAGCTCTTAAATTGCCTGCCTTTTTACGGGGCGTAGCTGCAACGCATTTTCACGCACTGTCCGATGCTGAAAAAGATTCGTATGCCCATCTTATTGAAAATCTTAAGGCCGCCCTGTGCCCTGCTGTTTGCAAGGAGGTGTTTTACGCTGATTTCACAGCCCGTTTGCTACACGACAAGGAGGACCCGGCAGTATATCTGCATTCAATAAGGGAACTTTTGGAAAAGGCTGACCCAACATTGAGTGCTGCTGCCAAAGAAGCCCTTCTTGGTCGTCAATTTTTGACTGGGCTTCCCGCGGCCATGTGGCTCAAGCTCTTGAAGCACAACCCGATACTCAAGCTGACTGAAATGGTGGCTTTTTGCAAGCAATTGCTAGCCATCCGCCTTGTCACTGGGGATGCGCCTTCTCCCCCGCTCTGTGCTGCCACCACCTCAGTTGACTCTACACCAAACGTTGTCACGCCTTTTTCAGCTGTTCAAGAATTAGCGATGGCTGTCAAGGAGCTTCAAAGTCAACAGAAGGCTGTTGTTGCTGCCCTGTCCACAAAGTCCAGGCCAAATCGTTCATCATCCCAAGAATCCCTAGGTCTTCATTGTTTCTTCTGCAAGGAGATGGGACTTACTTGATGCATTGCAAGGTTATGATTTGTTTACCACACTAGACTTGCGTTCAGGATATTGGCAACTCAGTGTTAGTCCCGAAGATAAAGAGAAAACTGCCTTTGTTACACCTACTGGTAGTTGGGAATTTTTGCACGTCCCTTTTGGGTTATCTGGGGCCCCTGCGTCATTTGATCGTGCAATGCAAATTATTATGTCGGGCCTCAATTACGATAGTTGCCTTTGTTATTTTGATGATATTATCATCCCATCTAAAGGAATCCAAGAACATTGTGAACATCTTGAGAAGGTTTTGACACGCCTACGCCAGCACAACTTAAGAATTAATGCCTCTAAATGCTGCTTTGCAGCACCCAAGGTATTGTATCTAGGGCACACAGTTTCAGCTAAAGGTATTCATACAGACCCCGCTAAAATCAAAGCTGTTTCTGAATTGTCAGAGCCTTCAAGTTTAGAGCAAGTTCGGTCATTTTTGGGCCTTGCTGGTTATTATCGAAAGTCCATTCCAAATTTTGCCACTGTCGCTGCCCCCTTGACAGATCTAACAAAAAAGGGATCTAAATTTGTTTGGGCTGCACCTCAACAAAATGCTTTTCTATGTTAAAACAGCGCTTATGTTCCGCCCCAGTTTTGTCATACCCTCAACTCCACAAGGAATTTGTGTTGCAGACAGATGCTTCAGATTGTGGACTGGGTGCTGTCCTTGCACAGAAGGACTCTCAGGGTAATGAGCATGTGGTAGCCTATGCTAGTAGGACTCTTAGTGATCGGGAGAAGCATTATTCTGCAATGGAGAAAGAAGCTTTAGCAATTGTTTTTGCCACCCAAAATTTTCGAGTCTACCTTCTAGGCAAACCTTTTCAATTGATAACTGACAATAGAGCCCTTACTTGGCTTCATTCCTTAGAGCCTAAAGGTAGAATTGCACGTTGGATTATGGACTTGCAAGAGTTTTCTTTTACTGTCCAGCATAGAGTAGGAAAGGATAATGCCAATGCTGATGCCCTATCTAGGCTTTGCCCCTCGTCGTCAATTAATCCTCCGAGCCCCACCCTTTTGAAAGATAATGCTGTCTGCTTTGTGCAGCTATCCCCAGTAATTAATCTCCAGGAAGAACAACAGAAAGATAGCTCCCTTCAGCTAGTTCGCCAAGTTAAGTATAATGGAATGCCAAAGCCTCCCTATTTTGCATGGAAATTTGATTCTCAATTACGATCCTATTGGAATTGTTGGGATGAAGTGCACCTTGTTGATGGCATCCTTGTGCGGTATACATCTGCTTCCAAGGGTCCCCTAAGCGAGTAATTTTAGTTCCACAGCATTTGGTTAGTCAGGTATTGGAGAGTGTGCACTCAGGACCAACAGGAGGGCATATGGGGATTACCAGGACATTGGGTAGGGTGAAAGAACGTTTTTATTGGCCACATATGAAATCGTCTGGAATGTATTGAAAGTAAGACTTCTTGTGCTAGGAAACAAGCCCCACTTCAGCCAATGGTAATTAGTGAACCTTTTACTTTTTGGGCCATGGACTACATGGGGCCTCTCCCTGAAACAGCCAGAGGAAATAAGCACATACTTGTAGTTGGTGATCACTTTACAAAATGGTGTGAAGCATTCCCAACGCAAGATCAGAAAGCACAGACTGCTGCCAATGTTCTAGTATCGAGGTTATTCTCTCGCTTCGGACCCCCACAAATTCTTCATTCTGACCAGGGCACCAACTTCGAAAGCAATTTGATCAAAAGTATATGTGACCTCATGGGTATTCAGAAAACCAGAACTACAGCATATCACTCCCAAGGGGATGGGCAGATTGAGAGACAAATTAGGACACTGCAAGAGATCTTGTCAACTTTTGTTTCTGAGCATCCTGATACTTGGGATCTTCATATTGATCAAGCTGTCTTTGCATATAATACTAGCCGTCATGAATCAACAGGATTCTCCCCGTACGAGCTTGTGTTTGGTAGAGTAGCTCGTATGCCAGTAGAAATAGATTTTTGGTTGTGCCCCTGAGGGACCCCAGAAGTCAGTCAGATTATGTGCAAGCAGTTAGACAGTCAATTCGTAGTTCTCAATCTATAGCTCAGCAGGTGCAATTAGAAGCAAAAGCAAAACAAAAACAGTTTTATGACCAGGGAAAGGGGACTTGGACACCCATTGAGCCACAGAGTATCGTTTGGCTTAGGCGACCTATAAAGTGGAAGCTTGGGAGAAAGTGGGTTCGGCCGTATACTGTTGTCTCTAGAAGAGGGGTTAACTATAAGATTAAGTCCCAGGAAGGCAAAGAACTGGTTGTGCACCACAATAATTTGAAAGTCTCTGCCATGCCCAACTTAAAAGGGACTGTAGTCTGCCCAACCCCAGAAGGCCCAGAAATATCTGTAGTAGAACAGGAAGCCACAGGCGGAGACGACATTAGAGTTGAGCGTGCACAAAATGTAAGACCTAGGAATCTTCGTCAAGTAGTGAACCCTCCTATTCGATATGGTGATATTGTAACACATTAATTAGTCGCATCACTTTAAGGGGAGGGAAGGTTTAGCATTAATAAGGCCCTAGGTCAAAGGGATTAGTTGCACCCTATGCCCTAGTTAGCCTGTCGGTTCTCAACATGTACAGTAATTAGCACCATTACGTATCATGCATGCTTAACAGGTAACTTGAATTGATTTAGTCAGTCTTGAAAATATACATCAGAATTCAGACGTGTTCTGTTCTGTGTCGACTCTGCCTAAGAAAACGTTACACAAAGATGGAACGAATTTTTGCCACCCGCGGTATACCCAAGATCATAAAGAGCGATAATGATCCACCTTTCTCAAGTGGAAATATTAAAGAGTTTCTATACGAATACGGCTCTGTACATCAACGTATAACGCCATTATGGCCCCAAGCTAACTTTCAAGCCAAGAACTTTATGAAACCTCTAACGAAAGCAATTCGAAGTGCTGCACTCAATAATCAAAACTGGAGGAAGGAGTTACATAAATTCTTGTTAAATCATCGCGCTACTTCTCACAGCACACCAGGATTCGCTCCAGCAAAGCTACTCTTTAATCGCGACATAAACACAAAAGTGCCAACTATCGTTAGAGAAAACAAATCAAAAATTCACACAGAGCTTGTTAAACGAGACGCTGAAGCAAAGGAAAGAATGAAAAGTAATGCTGATAATAATCGTCATGCTAAAGCATCTACGATCAACATCGGAGACATTGTGCTTGTTAAGCAAACAAAGAAAAACAAATTCACAACAACATTTGATTCCAAACCATACGTTGTAGCAATGAAAAAAGGAACTATGATTACAGCAGAAAGAATTGATCACAGAATCACGCGAAACATATCGTACTTTTAAAAAGTCGAAAGAAATGCCGTCGTAGAGGATTTTGATGAACCTGATGATTTCCTTAATGTGCCCATTCAGCAAAACATTGAAATACATGAACGTCTATATCCACAAAGAGATAGAAGAAACGTGGAACGATATGGACAAAACATTTACGACTCTTAGCATGGTAATTTTATTTTATCACTTCTACAAACTTTTTTTCATCTGTATTCACTTCACAAACTTTGAATTTAATTTTGTTATGAATCCTGGACTTTCAATTTAAGCCAGGGGGAGATACAATATCTATTGTAAGATAAATTAATTGCGCATGCGTATTCATGATTTGATTGTTTGATGCTAGTTAGTTATGTTCTGTTGAGTTACGAAATAGACGTGTCGTTATTGTCTCTCTCTATTATTCTGTGCGAAACCCAGAATATTATACCGAATAAAAAGATAAATGCAGGCAGAAAGGTATACCTACCCCTAGATCCCGAACAACCAGGGTAGTCTAAATAAGCAAGGGGTTGGAAAATTCCTCAGGATGAAATAAGCAGAGGGTCGCAATAAGCGGCAGGGGTCAGAGTTCTAGGTTATCTATGCAGCAACCAGCACAAATACTAACAGCCCCGAATAACCTTATTGCAAGCAAATACTTTTTGGAATCTTGCCATATATATCTCATTCATTATCTGCGTAACTCAACAGAAGTACTAACTTTTGCCGGTTTCATCTTCGAACAATTAAATATGTAATAAGCATGGGGCCCTAATAAGAGTAGCGGGGTCCGAAAATCTTCCGTACAATGAATGGGGGATGATTAATCGGTCCCAAGAGTAATGAAACAACTACAGTCGGTCGTTTTAGAACTTTTTCAAACTGCGCTATTGGAGTGACCCTTGCTCTAAGCCAGTTGCCTCCAACCTTTTCAGTCCGCTGGCCACTTCAGGGTGAATCCTCCTCAAGTTTAGCTAAAAAATTTAATTTTTGGCTACTTTTTGTTTTGATTTGTATCTTGTAGGGGATTTTTTAGGCTTTTACATGATATACATGTTATGACACTTTTCAGTTGCCAAATAACGAATAACAATTATTTTTCCAATGAAGGTGAGAAAGTCAGAGTAAAACTTCCATGGCAACGCCCATAGCAACGGTCATTGAGTACTAAACTTGTAACAAATTACTTCTAACAGTCCCTATTTTTTTCTCTCCTCATGAATTCCTAGTGAAATCTGCAACAGAGGCACTTAGCCTCATTTCCAGATTGCCTGACGCAATCCTAATGGTGGTTATTTCCCTAGTGTTAAGTATAGTTTGTCTCAATTATTTTTCTCGTGATGGGCAAGCCAGTAAAACGTTCAAAGCGCAAGTTTATGGGTAACCAGTTTGTTTCAAGGAGTACAGATGTTAATGAAGCTACGAAGGTGCAAAGAAAGAGAAGAGGGAGACCACTTAAAGTTAGTTTCTCTGCTCGACCAAGAGAAATCTCTCAAGATGGCCCTAGGCCAGGAACGTCAAGAACAAGGATGGATGAGGTTAGTGATCATGAAAATATACCACAAGCACAATCAACACCAAAGCCTACAAATCAAAAATCAATATCTTCCAGGAAAATACAACGCACAAGAGAACTTTTCTCTACTGTTGAGCAATATTCCAATGCTGCAATGGATGACATTTGTGATGAAGGGTATAGATTCATAGATATTAATGTGTTATCAAAAGTTTTCAGCATGCTTCCATGTACTGATTGCCTCTCCCATTCGTTAGTATTTGGTGACATATTAAAGAAAAAGATTGGCTTTGCTAGTTTTCTGCTTCTTTCCTGCAAAAGTTGTGCTTGGTCACATGAATTTTGTACTTCAGATGTAAAACAAGGAGGATTTGAAGTCACCAAACGTGTTGTTTATGCCATGCGCAATATAGGCCAGGGCTACTCAGGAGCAAAGAAGTTCTGTTCAGTCATGAATATGCCAAATTTGCCAACAAAAATAACTATTTAAAACTGAGCAAGGTTCTCAAGTCTGCAGCTTTCAATGTTGCTACTGAAAGTATGGACAGAGTCAGTCAAGAAATCAAGTCGTGCTTCAATACCGGAATTACAGATTGTGCTATGTCTGTAGATGGTTGCTGGCAAAAAAGGGGCTATGTGTCAATGAATGCCTGTGTAGCAGTAATATCTATTGATACAGGATGTGTTTTGGATGTGGAACCAATGTCAAGGTTTTGTAAGGAATGCCAGGTACATGACAAGCTCGACATAGCCTCAGTAGAATACCAAAAATGGAAGGCAGAGCACTCAAACTGCAAAGCAGATTTTAAAGGGTCTGCACCAGCTATGGAACCAGAAGGTGCCGACAGAATCTTCAAAAGATCAGTTGAAAAGCATGGCCTCCACTACACAAAGTATTTTGGTGATGGAGATAGTAAGAGCTTCCAGCGTGTACAGGATACATACAAAGATATAGGGAAAAAAGTTGAAAAGTATGAATGTATTGGCCATGTTCAAAATAGGGTTGATGCAGCTCTAAGAAAATTAAGAAAAAATAAGAAAGAAGTCAGAGGTAAAGGAAGGTTGACAGATAGAATGATTGACAGGCTGCAGAATTATTATGGAATTGCAATAAGAAGCAATGTAAACAACTTAGAGGCCATGAAAGAAGCTATTCTAGCTGCATTGTTTCACTGTGCCTCTTCATCAGAGAATGAGTATCATAATTACTGCCCTGATGGAAGAGACTCATGGTGTGGGTTCAAGGCAGACAAAGCAAAAGGCACATACAAATTTAAGCCAGGGGCAGGATTGCCATTGAAAGTAATTGCTGAAGTGAAGCCAAGTTTTGCCGGACTCAGTGATGAACATTAGCTGCAAAAATGCCTACATGGCCTGACACAAAATCAAAATGAGTCATTCAATCGCATGATTTGGGACAGGGTGCCAAAATCTACATTTGTTGGAAAAGATATATTTGAATTTGGTGTATATGATGCAGTTGCTAACTTCAATATGGGTGCAGAAGCAGTGAAAGACATTTTGAAGAAGCTTGGCATAGAACCAGGATGTTTTACCTCAGATCATTGTCGTGATCTATATAACAGCAGGATATTTTATGCAGAATACAAATGCAAAGATTCTTCAAAAACAGCAAGAAAGAAATTAAGAAGTAAGAGAAAAGCAAAAGATGATAAAAACAAGGAAACAGAGGGAGAAAATTATGCTCCTGGGGAGTTCTAAGGGCTCCAGAATTAACTGTGACTTCAAAGTTAATTTTCCAAAAGTGGAATTTCCATCAACTTGTTAGTATGGATTTATTTTTAATTTCAAAATAGACATAGTATGAGGATGAAACTTGGCACAAATAATCACCAGAAGTAGGGCTTCAAAATGACCCTTTATTTTTGAATGTGCTAAATATTAGCTGTGCAATACCAAAATACATGACAAAAATTGTTGTATCCAAATTCAACATTGAAAAACTTAATTTTTGGAAATCTGATTGGGCTCATCTTGGATCAAATTGTTCATCTATGCCTAAGTAATATTTCCTGCAAATTTCATTGTGATAGCTACTTGCAGTAAAGAATGAAAAATACTTTTTCGTGCGCAATTTTTTGACATTTTGTGGGTGTTTTTGGTTGCTATGGCAACAAAATTGATACAATGATTATTTTTTTCTCAGAAAATTGTTTCCTTTATGCCTATGCACATTAGCAACCATCATACACCATTATAACTAAAGTAGTTCTGAAACTGGGGGATGCTACCTTCAGCGCTTTTGCAGTAAGTGGATGGCGGACTAAATCTACGAGGTAGTGGTATCTTCCAAAAACTGTACAAAGGGGGCTGTATTGTAGGACATCTAATAGCCACGCCCTTGGCCACACCCATTTTTGAAATTCTGGCAATAATTTGCTTGCTATTGCCTTACATGTGACAGTATTAAACAAAGGAGAAAGCCAGCATAGAGTTATAGCATTCTTCTTCTATCGAAAGGAGCGTATCTCTCCCCAACCTTCTGTGAAATTTAAATTTAAAGAAAAGATGTGGAGAGATAGCGAGATATAGAGCGAGAGAGACGAAATGACGTTTGGAGCATCATCATCATATTCGTCATAGAATTCTTGGATGCACTCCTTCGGTGGGCAACTTTATACTTGGTCAGGATTCCTTGATGCAAGAACGATCTTTAGAATCGTAGTGGAGAGAGTAGACATTTTAACAGCCATTAACTTTTATCTTCATTCCAACTTCGCTGTACAAATGGTTCGCCTAGGTGAGTCGCGTCCCTGTCATTGAACCAACGAACTCTAACTTATGTTTCACATACTTCTAGTTATCCAATTCTAGTTCTAAATTATTCTAGTTCTCTCTTCCAACCCTTTTTCTTCCTCATTTCTAATTCTCTACGAAGGGTGCACTTAAATACTGTAGAAATACTGATTTAAGATGTATCAGCATTTTTGCCGACAGAGCAATCCTTACTCAACATAAAATACAATAGAAGGGTAATGCTAGTTTACTCTATTATGCCTAGTCTAGTCATGCATGACGTAAGGCTAAATAATCCTTAATCCCTATACAGTAGAGTGGAATGCTGCGTAATTCACAATCATTATTACGGGGCTTCCTATGGTGTGCCTAGCTTCACGGAATTACTACGTTTCTATTATTATATCTAACCTAACTTATTTCTTAACGACTACTATCAAATACTTTTGGACATGTAAGTGCGTCTTACAATTTAATGAATAGAAACTAACGATTGTTGAAAATAAACTCATTATTACATTTTTCTTAGAGTTAGATAATTCCTTTAAATAGTTTCATTACGTAAGTACTATATGCAGTGTATAACGTAGGTTGCGAAATTAGTCAACTTTCGTAGGCTAGGAAGTAGGCAATAATCCTATTAATCTTAGATAATAGCACCTAGCAACTATAGGATTAACTCTCCAGCAGATGCTTTGTTTATTTGCGTGGGGACGGGGGAAACAGGGATTACATCATAGATATTCTAGTTGTTGCTGTATATTGATTTTTATGTAATCGATTAAAATAGAGATCGTAGGGTATATAAGGGGTGAAGTTGTAAGTTCAGTTAGAGTGGAGTTGAGTCGAGAGTAGGCAGTTAGATACTTATAACAGTAAAAATTTTCAAAGTGTTTTGTCTCTGAGTTGCATATTCTTTCTTGTACCGGACGTGCAAAGATCTATTTCCCACACGATATACACATATGCTTAAATTTCCTTGAAACTATAACGATTCTGTTGGCTCATTTCCATTCGAGCCCTCAACGTATCTCACGAACAACTAATATGAAACGGTCCTCTCAACCTTGCACAAGCTGTGGGAGTCCCAATATCTAACATACCAACGTTATACGAAGCAGATCTCTACAGCCTTCTACAAGCACTGTCAGTCTAAACGCAAAATAACGAGATGTGAGACGTCCTAATACAAGGTGCAAGTACTTTCGCAAGCTACTTTATCTGTCCTAATCTTCCATGTATAGCTCCATTCTAACATTTATAATTTAGCAGCATGACAGTAGGACATTTATGTCTGCACCATCAGCACCAGTTCTCAACTTGAACAATGCCTTTGAACTACGGCGCATATAGGCTTTCAGTACATAAGTCGGAGATGCCGTGGTTTATCCTGCTTGTTACTGTTTCAGTTTGGAAGCGTGAGTTACGCCTAACAGTATATTTTGTGCCAGTTTTGTTTAGTTAAATTTCAAGCAAAACTGCCAATGGGCGGTATATCATTGACAAAATGACGAATTGAATTGAATTCCAAACAAAAACGAGCATTGCAGACCAAAATCCGATCATTTAATGACTGTTTCCGGATATTAAATTTTGCCATAGCCACACTCCCATACCCATACCTTCATAACCACACTCCCATAGCCATATCACTGCACAATGCGAATCCAAAGTCCTGGCTCTGAACAATTTTTCAATGGGAGTCTTCTTCTTCAAGTATTGGATCTGGTACAGGCATCGACGATCAAGGCTCTTCAGTCCTCTCTATTATGAGTCAGGTGAATAAGTTCAGTGTTGGTCATTTGTTGCTGTGTTGCAAAGGTGTTTAGGCAACCCATGTATAATTTTCTTTGTCTACCTCTGCTTCTTTTCCCCTTCAATTTTCCCACAAAGTATAAGTTTCTCGATTCCATTCTTTTGCTTATATGACCTAGAAGTTTCATTAATCTTTTTCTGATCGTTTTCATCAAAGAGCGTTGCACACCATCAAGTTGTAGCACTTCTTCATTGGTTCTCCTGTACGTCCATGGAATTTTCATCAGCCTTCTGAGATACCACATCTCCGGGGTTTCTAACTTTTTCTTAATGTTTGTGGACATGTTCCAGCACTCGCACCCGTACAGTCGAACTGACAACACGTGAGGCTTCGATGTTTGTAATTTTATGAACATAGAGATGTTTCTCTTCTTAAATATAGGGGACATCTTAGCAATTATGACTTTTGATATAGCTACACGCTATCTGACTTCTGCATCACACTATGCATCTGATGTCAACATGAGTCTTTAGATAGTTTTAATTGTGTATCTGTTTAATTTGCTCTCCTTTACAGCTGATGTTACACATGGGTATTGGCGTTTCTTTTCTTCAAGGGAGTAAACAACTCTAAATTGACTGAGAGCGGACCCACGTAAACGACTTCTTCTAATTGCTTTTGATGGTGGCGTCTCTCATTGCGGTATAGTAATTACATGCCATTTAATTGCTTAAGTGCTTAGAGAGATCCTATCATCAAAAGCAGTTAGCAAGAAATTGCTTACGTCATAGATAGTTCATGTACTCCCGCTCTATCAACATTTTACAACAGTCACTCTTCAATATTTATACAGGTTATAAGTCTCATATAAGATAAGTTTTTCAAACCGACCTGTTGAAATGACAACACTAATACTAAGAACAAAGAAATTAATATACCTAATGTTCAATATAATATAATATGTGACACTATTTTCTATTTAAAAGCTATTGCTAGCCTCATTTTGAGGTCGGCTTAAATAAATAATAGAAAGAGCGTTAGTGGTGGTGTGTTGTTTTGAGCTTGGATGAAGGTTAGTTTGTTGTAACTTCATCTGTGTTTTTCCTACCTCGTCATCCTTCTCGGGTTAAAAACGGGACAAGAACCCGTCACAAATACAAAATGTATAAGAGGAAAGTAAAAATGAAATTATGGTTATAATCCCTTCAATGGCTGTTCGTTGCATATTTTCAGGGAGAGTGCCGATTTTGTTTCTCTTCCTAAGCTATGCCAGAGCTTTGCACCGCGAAGAGAAAACGCCTTTTGCCCATTGATTGTTTTCAGTAACGATATCCAAACATCAGTATCTGATGAGCCCATATATCATTCTCTGTCATCTGAACATTTTATGAATAATCTCAGGTAGTCAGAGGCAGGATGAGTTCAGAAACATATGTAAGTCAGCGTGGTGGTATCTCTTTTTATACGTTTACTGATAGTTGATCAACCAACTTTCTAAATTTGGGTAGCAGCAGAAGTATCATACAGGATATATTTGTTACAATTCTTACAGCTCTATTTTGGATTTTCTGCAAAGCGCTAATTTTGGATTTGCTACAGCAGCCCCAGACGGAATAACGGTTACTCTAATGGGGCTCAAAAATTCCTCTATACTTGTTGTTGAGCACGTCAGATTGAAGATATTTCATACCATCGTTAGTAGGTCCAAGGGCTCAATTCGCCTTGGTGCTAATAGTGTTGATATGTTTGTGTCCCATTTTGGTTGACTGTCCATCTGAAGACCTAAATGCTTCGTATCAGTAAACAGTGTTGATAAATATGGCAAAAGCAGGATCTAATAAGATAGATTTTGAAGTATATGATAATATCTTAGTATTCCTCTTTCGCTCAGAGCAGGGGTTTCCAAACTACGACCATCTAGGCCTTCTCACCCGCCCGCCGAAACATTTGTCCATGGAAAAATTGCTTTTGTTCTTGTTCATTTGGATCTCGTAGCAGGTGTGTCGTGGAAGGGGGCTCAGGGGGCTCAACCCCCTTCTTAAAGTTATAAAAACTTTTTTGGGCTCAGCCCCCTTGTTATGATTGAAAAGTTCTTGATTATGAACTTGCAAAAGGAGGATAGGAGATATGTACGCTCCTGTAAGATACCGAGATATAATGCTATACGTTTGGCTTTCTAATATGCGTACTATAACAGAATGGCTAATAACAAAGGTTAAGAAATATATATAGTCTAGGTGAAGTCACGTGAATAAACTAAACACGGGGGTACCAAACCTACATTTCCCCCTTCCTAAAAAATAAAGGTTATATTTAACTAATACGAAGTGCGTCCCAAGGAATGAAATCTGGATCTTGCCGAGCTCTTCGGTGGCGAACCGGATAATTTCTTACTGGACGAACGTCAATGTTTTCATCTTCTGATACGCTATGGTCGGAATCTGAGAATGAATAATCGTTTTCGGATATAGAAACATCACCAGAGTCTGATTCTGATCGCTGTCTTAACATACGCATAGGTTTGTTCCTGAACTCGTTTTCGATAACTGGGATGAGGCGATCATGATGCACTATTTTATAGTCGTTATGAGCATTTACGATTTTGAAATTAACGCCATTCGGTAGTTTTTCCACTATCGTCCAAGGCCCATCTCGACGGGGGGCTAATTTCCTGTTCTCTCCGGTTTTGTAATGTTTAACTTTCAACCACACTTTATCCTCCGTTTGATAAGTGTTGAAACGAATATTTCGATTATAACATTGTTGCATTTTTTTCTTGCTTAATTTAAGAGATTCTATGACCTGCGTAAATATATCTTCTAACGCGATGGTTGTTTCTAGTTGATATTGAGCAGGGGAAATATGTTCGAATGGATCCTGATTAGTATTGCGAAAGTGAACATCTTGTGGTAGTACGGCATTTCTTCCGAAAACAACGGTGTAAGGAGCACAACGAATTGCTTTACTTTCAGTCGTATTAAGCGCAAATACTAGTCCGGCTAATATAGATCTCCACTTGGTTTGTTGTAAACGGCGATGATGAAGGACAGCGCGAAGCATGTCTTTGATGGAGCGAATATTTCTTTCCGCGAACCCATTACCCTGGCTATGGTAAGCCGACGAGCGTCTCTTTTCTATTCCTATCTTTTTGCAGATGTCATTCATGAGCTGACCATCGACGTTGGAACCCTGGTCGGTCAGAAGGTAGGATGGGTTCCCATGAATATATACCCAATGTTTTAAAAACGCATCTACTATTATCGGTGCAGTTTGATCCTTTACAGGTATTGCTTGTATAAACTTTGAAAAAACGTCCCCGATTAGTAATATATATTGAAATCCATTGTTATCTTTTGGCAAATAAGCAATGTCTAGAGAAACGAATTGCATGGGAGCATTTGGGACATACATCGCTACCATTGGCGCTTTTGGTGGCAATGTGTCGCACTTTGTTTTCTGGCATGTTTCGCAGCTGGAACTAAAAGCTTTAATGTAAGAATACATATTTGGCCAGTAGAATCTTTCTTTTAGCAATGAATATGTTTATCCGTGCCAAGGTGTGCAATATTATGATATTCAGTTACGATGATGTTTCGCAACGAGGGAGGAACAATTGGTCTACCTGATTTAGTAAGAATACCGTCAATGACTCTGAGCTGACTTTGAACTCTCTTTAAACGACTATTTTTGCCGCTGTTAGAAACATTTTCAAGTGCTTTTGCAATAGTCGCATTTTTTGATTGTTCTTCCTTCAACTGCGATTTAAAATTATCACAATTCACATATAATGCATATATCTTGCTATCGAATTCTGATAGTGGTTGTTTCTGTGATGCATTAAGATTTCGAGATAAAGCGTCGGCCTTAACATTTTCTTTACCAGGGATGTATTGGATGGAATATTCATACTCTTCCAATTCTGCAATCCATCGAGCGAACTTCCCACGTGGGTCTTTTTGATTACGAAGGTGAACCAACGGATTATGATCTGATTTCAAAATAAACGGAGTACCAGCAAGATACACGTGCCAGTGTCTTACGGCAGAGACTAATGCAAATGCCTCCTTTGTCGCGGCGGACCAATTCTTTTGAGAGGACTGCAGGGCTGTGGAAAAGTAGGCTATAGGATGCTGGTTTCCATCATTACCGAATTGAGAAAGTACGCCTCTGACAGCATAATTACTAGCATCTACTTCGATAAAAAATGGGTCGCTTAGTCGTGGAAATTGCAACACAGGTTTTGAGGCTAGTCTTTGTTTCAAAGTGTTGAATGCACTTTCGCAATTATCTGTCCAGTTGAAAGGTGTGCTTTCACTTGTAAGTTCGTTTAAGGGTTGCGTGAGTGCGGAAAAGTTGGGAATAAACGCTCTATAAAAACCACAGAGGCCGAGAAAACCCTTCAATTGTTTCTTGGTAGTTGGTATCTGGTATGAATTAATAGCATCGGTGAGTCGATCTTGAGGTGTAATGCCCGATCGTGAAAGCTGGAAACCGAGGAAATTTA
>WIPJ01004479.1:15121-27545 GCA_018155075.1 Cassiopea andromeda | reverse complement strand
ACTTGTTCGCTTGCAAAAACACATTTTGATAATTTAAGCGAGATCCCAGAAAAGCGCAATCGTTGAAAAATGTTTCTTAAATCTTGAATGTGATCGTTGAAAGACGTACTAAAAATAGCAATATCATCCATGTACGCTAAGATCCTATCTGAAGGCAGACCTGCTAAACTGATGTCCATCATCCTTTGATATGACGCTCCTGCATTGAATTCATATTTTCCACGTGGCACTGAGAATGCGATCTTCTCCTTGTCTTCTTCTGCCAATGGCATCGACCAATATGCTGATGCGGCATCTAAAGTGGTCCAATAACGTGTCCCCTGCATTTTATCGATGACATCGCGTATATGTGGGAGGGGATATGAATCTTTTTTCGTAACGTCATTCAATCGTCTGAAGTCGCAAACAAATCACATGCTCTCATCTTTCTTTTTTACTAGTATCACCGGGGCATTCCAGGGAGATGAAGACAGTCTAATGATCTCATTTTGTAACATTTGCTGAATTTGCGCATTGATCTCTTTATTCCAGGCATAAGGTATGCGATGGGGCTTGTTACACACTGGCTGGGCATCGTTGGTTACAATATGATGTTCCATATGTTTAACCAATGTAGGCTTTTTAGGATTGGACGCGAAGACATCTGAGAATTCTGATATTAGAGACCGAAGTTGTGATTTATCATGGTCTGAAAGCTCTGGTCCACATATTATACTGCTGGGATCTATAGAAGTTTGCGTTTGTTCGTCGATAACCACTACAGATTTTGCAGCGTGAAACAAATGACCGACATGTTTTTTAGCATTCAGAACGATTTCATCAGTGGTTACATTCAATAGCGATATCTGAAAGACGCCTTCGAGATTAGGAATAACTCGACAACGTGTAACGTATACTCCATGTAATCCCTGTATTTCCACTGGTTCATAATCTGCGGTAATCATGCCAAGTGATTTTTTGCATGTAACATTCACTAGACTTTCAGAACGCGGAGAAAGCAAAGTCTTTTCTTGAGTCGTGACTGGTACCTTATCTGTAAAAGACTCACACTTCAACCAGGATTTTCCTAATTTTACAGCGTTATTTTGGCAGTCAAATTCGACCGATGCAAATTTAGCCAGAAAATCTCGGCCCAATAATACATGTTTGTATGTTTTGGAACCCAACACTTTGAAATTTTGCAGTAAGGACGCCCCATCGACTTGAACCAAAATTTCGACTGACCCAATTATGTCCATATTATTGCCAGAAGCATCCATGAGGTTATGAGTGGTGTTATTTATTTTATCAACAGAACAAAATGTTTCTAAGCTACCACGATCAATAACGGAGCAACTTGCTCCAGTGTCAAGTAACGCATTTATGAAAATGTTATTCAATTGAACTCGTAACACCGAAGAAAATTCTTTGAAAATGGGAAAAGTCTCTTGGCCGTCTAGTCATTGGTACTTTGGGCAGGCTTTGTCCCAGGCATCATGGCCTAAACCACCGCAAGCTTGACAAAATCTGTTGGGACATTGCCTAAAGAAATGGTCTGGGCTTTGGCAAGTGCGGCATTTCTTTTGTTGTTGATTATAACTGGATATTGGGCTGTTGGAATTTTTTCTCCAATTTTGGCGCCCAAAATAGCGCTGATTTCTTCCCCCGCGACCCCTGTTAAAACGATTCCCAACAAAATTTGCCTCGGGAAGTTTTTCTTCTCGATCCTGACCCCCGGAACATTCGAGTGATGTCTCTTTCAACTTTCGAATGACTTTCTCAGCGATTAAGTCAACAACTGAGTTGTTTTCAATGGCGAAGCATTCATGGGGATTAGTGGAGGCAAAGGATTGGATTCCTGCTAATTGTAATCTGCTTACTTCTCCTGCCAACTTTTCAACACTGAGATTAACGAAGTCTGGCAACGATTTCAAGGCTGTCTGCATTTTAGGATGTAGGCCGTTCATGAAATAGTCTTTTGTTATTGTTTTGATTGCTGCATCCTCAAACGAAGGCTAAGCCAACTTGACTAGCTCCAGTAATTTGTACACGTACGTTTGTGGAGATTCGTCCTGTTTGCGTTTTCTGCTATTTAATTCTGCAATGGCTGCTTCCCTGTCCTGCTTGCCCCTTTCGAATTCTTTGAGTAATTCTCCCGTAATCTTTTTGGGGTCTTTTCTTTCTTCTGTACCCATACGCATGTAGACATCAAATGCCCTTCCCTCTAACCTGCTTGCCAGGTTCTGAGCTGCTTTTTCTCCGGAATATCCTTTCAAAGACGAATGGATCTGCGATTTCTCGATGAATACTTTTACGTCTCCTGTTCCGTCGAAACATTTAATTTTCGATTCCATTATGAAAGATTCTGTTATAGTAATGTAAGATACCAAGATATAATGCTATACGTTTGGCTTTCTAATATGCGTACTATAACAGAATGGCTAATAACAAAGGTTAAGAAATATATATAGGCTAGGTGAAGTCACGTGAATAAACTAAACACGGGGGTACCAAACCTACACTCCTATCGATAAAAGAAGAATGCTACAACTCTATACTGGCTTTCTCCTTCGTTTATACTTTCACAGATGATGCACGCGCCCCCGGCCATTAAACCTTTAGTTAGGACCATAACATACAAGGATTTAAAAGCCATTGCTTTAGAATCATCAGCAGCATGCTGTTCTATGTTTGTAGCAAAAAATCGATTGGCAATTGCCATTGCACGAATGAGATTGAAGCGTTTCATTCTTGATGGAAATGCTTTGACCAGGTTGCACAATGACGAATGTGTGCGAGTTGTAGACCATGTAACGCAGTCGACTTTTTACAATCGGATAAAAGAGGAAAACAATTGGGACTATCTGGGATGACAGTTGCCTAATTAATGGTCCGTGCAAGCATGTCTAATCGTTTTTGCTTGTATTATTATCGAGAGTTTAAGAAACATTTATGGCCGAACTTCACGAGATGTTAAGAAACATCAAGGCTAAGGCAATAAAACTTGCTTCTTATAAATACCACGTGTATAGAATTTATTGTTATACTTTGAATAGAAATAATCATATACTACAGCAAAGAGGGTAGCTAAGAAACTGAGCAGAGAACAAAGGATTATGCTACACCCCAATGCGCTCAAAATGAATTCCATCTTATTGAATTGCAGAAGGCAATACGAGCAGTGCCAACAGTGAATTATCACAAACACAAGTCTAGTAAATCATCCAGTGAGAAGGAACTAGATCGCATTTTAAGGCTTCCATAAATAAGCATGTCATCAAATAGAGAAGCTGAGAGATTCCCATTAGTACTAAAGGATGAAATGAAAGAAGAAAGACCAGCCCGTAAAGCACTGCAGTTGAAGAAAACACTCGGTTCATTTGACGTTTTCACGTTTGTCGTTGGCATTATAGTTGGATCTGGTATATATGTTTCTCCTGCATTAGTGGCAAGGTATACGAGTAACATGGGAACATCATTACTGCTTTGGACCGTATCTGGTATTGTTTGTCTCCTTGGTGCACTTTGCTTTTGTGAGCTGGCAATTGCACTGAAGAAGACAGGGAGCTGCTACCTCTTTATCAAAGAGGCCTACGGTGATTTGGCTGGATTCTGTTCAATATGGGCACAAACTTTGGTCATTATACCAACAGACTTAGCAGTTGTTTCTATCACCGTCAGTGAGCACATTGTTGAAATGTTTGCAGATACTTCGAGCAACGAAGGCCGATGGTTAATAAAAGCTACAGCAATATCAATTATGTTGATAGCTTTTCTAATTAACTGTGCAAGTATATCGTTGATTGCTAAAGCTCAGGCATTCTTCAGCATGACACAAATTCTTGGTATGATTGTTTTTATCTTCATTGGAATATGGAATGTATCAGTTGGTGCGACTGCCAACTACAAGACGATGTTTGCAGGCGAGAAGAACAAACGTGTGGATTTCAACAGTCTCAGCTTGGCATTCGTAAGTGCGTTATGGTCTTACGAAGGGTGGGGAGGAATAGTGGCTTTGAGCGAAGAACTTCATGATGTCGATCGAAACCTAAGGTTTGGAACTATGGCTGGAATTCCATTCGTAGTCGTGTTTTATGTTCTTATGAATCTTGCATTTATGTCGAAGTTAACGCATGAAGAAATTGGAAGCTCTGTGACAGTTGCAACGACGTTCATTGAGAAGTCCATTGGGAAAAAGTTCAATATAATAGTTCCTATTGTTGTTGCATTTAGTTGCTTTGGAAGTTTGAATTCCATACTTATGTCTGGAGCACGAAATGTCTTGTCAGCGGCTAGAGAAGGACACCTTCCACAACCCTTATCATACATTCACTACAAAAGATGTACCCCAATTCCTGCACTGATTGCTTTATATACATTATCAACCGTTTGGATACTATGTTTGGGATCACAAGTCGTGAATCTGTTAGTTAATTTTACAGTAGCAATTTGGCTGACCTACGGTGCAGCTTTGCTTGGTGTTATAGTCTTACGAGTCCGTCAACCTAATTTGAAACGCCCATACAAAGTGTGGCTAATATACCCTATAATAACAGTTGCTGTATCATGCTATATAATTGTGGCCCCTTTCTTTAAGCGCCCTGTTGAGTGCTTTATCTGTCTCTGTATTCTCTTTTCTGCTATTCCAATGTATTACCTTGTAATCTACTGTACTCCAGAACCAGTAAAGAAGTGTAAAACTTGCATCTATTCGTGGATTCTCGATCGGTTTCCTTTAGCGGAATGCGTATATGAAGTGAAGTCAACCGTAACTGAATCAGATGCAGAAACAATTTAAGGTCTGAAGTAGTTGTAAATGACTCATATCAGCCACTGTAAATGCCTAGGGATTCAGCCTTTTGAACGTTTCAATGTCATTAGTTTACTTATCTTCAAAAGACCAAGATCGTTTTGTAGAGGACAATAGCTTTAAATGAGCAAAGCATACCATATACGTTTTTTTTATAAGAAACCTAGCACAAGGTCTAGTACTAAAAGTTCTTAATTTTTGGCCACATTTTAGTTTTAACAATTTATTAAAAGCTTCTTAAGTTAGCGAACTAAATTGCTGTGAAAGCGTATGCAGAACGTGAATTTATCACACTATTCATCCTATAACAAACAAAATGCATCAGTAAGAGTTAAATTCCAAGGCAATATCATATCACACTGTTGTGGTACAGTTTTAAGTTGAATCTAGTAACTATTTCAATGTGCTAATTCTCTAAAGTTTCTTAGCTCTTTCCATGTGGTTCTAGAAGTTTCTTGTATTTTGGTAATCTACTGTTAGGATTTTGATAATGTGGTTTCTTATAAAAAAGCGTGTATATTGGCCATTATATGGAAGCTTGATAAACGCATCCCAAGTTACCCTCTTAGAATTTTTACTTAGTCGTTAGAGGTTGATTATAATGCGCGAGAAATAATTCACTTGAAAGTTACTCTCTTATGCTTCTCTAGGGAAATAGCTTTTTAAAGCTCAACAGACAATGCAAATATTTAATGCCAGGTTGTGAGATTCGCCAATAAAGCCAATGACAGATGTAAGAGTGAAAAAATTCTTAATTCTCATAATTGCACTCCAATTTTGAGACAGAATGTAAGGATATTCGATTTTAGTAATTATAATTAGCCGTATTTGAAGAGAGGGTTGAATAAACCTGTCTTTTCTTGAAAGCAACTGGTAAAAATGGATGAACAGCTATTATTGTTTTCGAAATTTTCAGCTGCATTGGATCTTTTTTTGTGCATGTTTGGTGGGATTTGTGACCCCGATTCATTGTAAAGCAAGCCAATTTCACAAACGCTTAATGCTATCTGCTTTTTTGATAAAATAAGACCAATCATGACATGATACGACCTTTGCTTTACTCGTAGCTATTAGGCATATGTGCGAATAAGTGGGGGTGTCAAACCTCCCCCCTATGATTTCAGCACCCGATCCCAGTTACTATTGAACGCTGATGAATGTCGGTCCCGGTCTGATTCTGAACAGGCATTGCGGCATTTACAGTCAAGATTAAGTCTAAAGCAGTGCCTATAATGAAATAATTTCTTGGTCCAGTATTTCACCTTGGAAGTTTTGATGTCCCCGCTGAATCCTTTCCAACCCCTCTCCGCTACATGCTTAATGAAAGCTCCTAAAAATGTTGAAGAAGTAACCCTTTTTGGGGTACTGGGCCCCACAAGTTCCATGCATGCATTCATTGAACCTTTCGTGGTTTGGAAAAATAGAATGTACTTTTACTCCTCAAATTCAAAATATATATATTTGTGCAAAAACTGGCCAAGCTGAGCGCGACGTCATAAATCATACGAGTAAATGAACCAAATTGCCTTGCCCCTGAAACTGACTCACCGAACCCCCTGGGTGTCCGATAGAACCCAGTTAAGGAACCTTTGATTTAGAGGTATATTCTTGCTAGGTTCGAATTTACAACTAAATTGATTGAGATGCTGGAAACAATTTTTAAATGTTGCTACATCACTTCCAAGCTACATAGCAAGCATAAACCATACTGTCGATCTTTAATTTGTTTGTACAGAATGTTGTCATTTGCAAACATATGAGCAATTACCAAATATTGAGAACAGCAGCGTGCCTATGACGGAGCGTTGTCGTGTCTCTGACTTTATGCAAGTGCTGTTTGAATTGCCACTTTCAGCAGCCACTGTTTGGCCCCCAGCAGCTAGTGATAATGTATTTTTATTTCATCCAAGTCATTGAATTCATTCCCTCATTCCGTAGTTCATTCATTCATTCATTTCATTTTGATTTACAGGTTTTTTATAAGAAAACTTTCTATAAGAAACATGAGGCTGAATTTAGTCAAAAATTAAGAAAGATTTGAGAAAGAGAGACAGGCTGAGTTTCAAATAGTAACTTGCAATAATTGCTTTTACTAGTAAATTTTTGAGCATACTACTAAGAAAATAGAACAAAAATACATTAAATGTATCAAAAAGGCTGACTACCCCTCTTCTTGCATCACAATAGCGTTTTCTTCAGGAGCTCAAAATATGATGGCGCGGTGCATCAAGGCGCGGTGCACTATGGAATCGAGACTCAGAGAAACATCAGTTTCGTTAGTGGCCTAAGCGATGTGACTGATAGTTTTAAACATATTACTATTGGTAGAATTATGAGTAATAAGTTGAAACGTATCAATGTTGTTGGGGAATCCCTAAGTGTGATTCAAGGTGTCCTGAGTGAATGGCAAAATATTCGTATCACTCTGAAAAGCAAGAAGACACCTCCAGGGAATGACCAAATGTGAGATGCACAAAGCCAAGAGGACGAATTAACGTCCGAAACGATGGTTACAGACTTGTAGAATGACAGACTTTTCGAGATTAGAGCAAAGAACTTAGGGCACTTTTATATGTTTTCTTCATTTTGCCAACGGTCACAGCTAAATCCAGACCTATAATACTTGCCAAAAGTCCCTGGGACACTTTTAAAACATTATGAAAACTGTAGCCCTCTCAGCATTTCAATCACTACGCCTTCTACGCACCCCCTTCCCCCTAATACAATGTTGGTCTGCTCCTGAGACATTCGGCGTTATTGTGCACGAGAAATTTTTCCGGTACCGCATGTACTTGTTATTGTGCACGAGAAATTTTTCCGGTACCGCATGTACTTCACTCAAAAACCAACATTGTTTAAGGGGAGGAGGGGGTCTAAACAGTCCAGATTAAAAATTTGCAAAGTGTCCCCGGACTTTTGGCGGGTATTGTCTGATATCAAAATTTTTCTATTAGCGTGATATTTGCTATCCATCATGGGGTAATCGATGGTGCTGAACACGATGGCAATGTTAAAAATCGTGTAAGTCGTCTCTATGACGTCAGTCTGGGTGGGGCCCCAGTTTTCTATCTCTCTGCCTGTAAACTTGCCTAAAATTGTTCTAAAAAGCGACTTTTATTATCTGAAAACAATGCAATCAGCAACCTGTGTATCACGAAACATGTGTTCAAAGTTTATCAGAATTTGGAATAACATAGCGGCTAAAAGGCAACTAAATACTGACTGCAGTTGGAATATGTGAAAAAATGGAAACGAGGCTACGACAGAAACTAAAACTTATACTGTTAAACTGTTATTATTTTTATAATGATATCTTAGATGCGATAAGTAACCAATTAATTGTGTACTCGAGTGCTATCTTCCTAGTATCCACCTTTTTATGATAATTTTTGTTTATGTATTGTGGATATTTTTGCCAAAAAGAGACATCATAATTAACGCCCTATAAATAATGTTTTAACTTGCGGGGCTCGTAACCCCAAAATGTTTTCAAGGAAAAGAAGCATTGAAATAATCGTATTACATTTATTGACATACTTCTGGTGAACCCTCAGCAATATTTCCGCTACCAGAGTAAGCAAACGGTGGGAATATTCAAATTCTCTTTAGTGTAACGAAGCTATTAGTTTTTTACAGAAAGTGACGATCACAATAAGTAGATACTGGTAAATAATAATGTCTGCACTAAATCCTAACAATGTAAGAAAAGCAGATTTACTAACATACAGTAAAGCAGATACTGAACGGTTCGACCGCGAGTTCCTTCCCAAAGCTGTTACTAGAGCATTTGAACTTGTTGTTGGAAGGTCACTTCGTTCACTTTGCTGCGCCCAAAACTTCATATGCTCGAGATATCGAATTTACATGCGACACGCCAGTTTTTGCCACATCGAAGTCTTCCATAGTTTTCATCAAAGGCTTCACTATTGATGAGAGAGAGACAGAAATGATGGACGTAAGATGGAGAAAGTTTCACTTCTTTCATCAGATTCCTATCTCCTCTCAAAAAACAGTCACACCATGTGGTTGCTGTTTTGCGAGATTTCTATTAGATGCTGACTGATAGTTGCTCCACCCTCTCTCTGTAGCTTTTTTGTACCTATATTGTGCTTGATTGTTTACAGCTTTAAAACAACAGACTGCTACCTATATCACGCTGTGTGTTGTCATGAACGCTACATTCTGCACAGTTTACGGTTCATAAATGAGTTTAAATGCTCTGTAATTCAGCACACACTGGGCATTTTATTTATGAAAAGTGTGTACAAGATGTACACACATTGTGTACATTCAGTACCATAACCAAAATCCATTGAAATATCACGAATAGTAAAAAACAGACACTTAACAGTGTAAACTGTTAAAAGAGATAGGGTCATATGATTCTTTATTGTCAAAAACGTGTGAAGTGTCCAGTACTCCATCATATTTCGCTGTACGGATATTAATTAATTCATAAAAATTCATTAAAGTATGTAAAAATATTCGGTACATTTTGTGGTGTACTTACCCGTACCCCTTGTTAATGACAAACGGCTGAATTGGCATGGTTCTGGCCACAGGTTACACTGTAAACTGTCCTCTAGCTATCCCTTCCGCATGTTGTTGTTGCTAAGTATGATTTGTACTGTAGCACACTCTAGCGCATTGAGCATTGTGATAGCATAACCTTTATATACAAGATAAGGTTATACTTTCACATATTCCTCTTCTCTGTGTCCATTCAATATTAACTTTAGGGTTGCTTTTAAAGGAAGCCAGACGTGACTCTAATGTCCCAGCATACTATAAGTTATCACAATGGACTTTACTTGTGTGCGCATTATCAGGGCCTCCCACAATATGGAGATATAGCACCCCTAGACCATTTTCCCGCATAATCAGAGACCCTGACTATTTTTCAGCTTTTGCAGTATTAACTTATCTAAATATCTCTTTAGTGTATTTTTTATATTTGTACTCCACCTACACTGCAAATATTAAAAGAATTACAGTAAAATGCTTAATATTTCGTTCGGCAACCATGATTTTTTGTGATCTGAATTAGACGCTTATGCATGCTGCTAATTGTTCTATCTATTATATTTTTATCATAAGTGCTAATTGTTTCTATTATTCTACGTTTAAAGGCACCTAAATTTTCGCAGACTATTTTTTATCTAGCGCATCTTGCCTAAGTTTCCTCTTTACGTTATGAAAAAAGTTCTCTATGGGGTTTAGATCCGGAGATCTTGGAAGGGGTTTTGCTACCACTGATGAGCGTGAATGAGCCCAAAATTAACTGATCTCTTTGAACAATGAAAGTTTCATTCCTTTCATCATGTGTACATATCAGGACACCCCCTTATCGAAAATTGGAAAATGAAACCTTAGCCCTTTTTTAACAGGTAGCATCTATCTCATGACAGAATGACTGTCAACATTGTGATACTAGAAAGAATTCTATTAACTGTAATGCCCCTTTTGCGTCCTCATCTTGGGTTGTGGCAAGATTTGCATACTGGTGGGGCTCTTGCTGTTTTTTGGTTTCATGGTATCATCTGTACTCCCTTGCCAAGTGTTGGGAATTGCATCTTGCAATGTCTCCTGTTCTTGTACTACAGAAGAGATAAATATGCTGAGATAGTTCATTAAGAGAGCAAATGGTGGAAAGAAGACTTGTACAACCTGAGAACTTTGTACACCCTTATGTAAAACTGGAATCATGAATACCACACCTTCCTTGGTCTTTGAAAATTTACCAAAAATGATCCATTCAAAGTTACTATGAATTCATATTGCCTTGGACATGTGAACAAGATATTTTCTAAGCTTACATGTTGACCTAGATATGAGTAATTGCATATTATTGTAAAAGGAATTGGTTGAAGCATTACCGTTGCATGCTACTTAGCTTTCAGCATAGAATCCAGTTAACTTTCCCAGAAGGAATATGCACAAGAGATTTCATGAATTTGCAACGTGCATGTTGGAAACGATATATTATCTCTTTGTTTTATCTTCTTCTCTGCATATAGCTGCAATGCCTCACTCTTGCTTTTTCTCACTGAATTGTCTCTCCATTGGTTCAGGCTGATAGGACATGACTTCTTCAAATAATATTTGAAAGCGACTGGTGGGTACTTTCAAATGCATGTCCCTTAGTTCATTAACATAGCCCAGAAAAATATGCAATTTAGAATTTGTGTTTCTCAGGTGAATTGCAAATTGGAATATGAGTGGCATTTACAAATTGTTTACTGTCAGCAAGTTTTCATTAGTTCTATTCTTACCACATGTTTGTGGGATAGCCCTTTTTTGACAGCTTCTTCACCCATTTTCTATTTTGCCAAACAATCTTGGTATATATCCTACCATCCTTGGATAGTTCCTTTTCCCTATTGTTGTAAATAGCGTAAAAATAGTTTTGTTAGTCTGTGCACGTGATCAGGGAGCCATTTTGGTACTCGTGCCAGTTCCCTCACTGATCACGTGCTCGTCCCATTCATTCAATATTTTTCTTCTTTTAGCTTTTCCTTTTTAACCATATACGGACAATTTTTGGACCAAGATTTAGCTACTGTTTGTTGTATGTAAAAGTTGTAAGTAACTTCTGTCACGGAGAGTCGAAAAGTGAATTTGCCGACATAAGACGCTATTTTCGAACGAAAGATTTGGAAGTAAAAATTAGACGCTAAAAGCAAAAAGCCGTGACGCTGTGACAAGTTACATATTGCCGTTTATTAGTTCTGTCTTTAAAGTTTCTTGTTCTTGCCGTTTGCAAGTTGCCGAAAGAAGTCGTGTATTTTCTGTGTCTGACGCTGCCGTTAAAAGTTTGAGGTCGTGAGTTTATTAGTCTAATTGATTTACCTACGTTTTTGAGTATTTTACTAAGCCTTCGAACTCACATCTGTGATACCCTCTTGAAAGTGGTATTACACCATAGAGATAATAGGACTAGAGAGCTCGCTATGTCACGTGATCGGGATCCACTATGTAAATTCAAAATGGTAGCGTAGTCAGGCAAAAGACCACACGGAAACTACGTTCGCATTGCAAAAGTTTAACAGACGTTTGAAATATGATTAATGGGAATGTATAGTGGAAATAGATAATTATTTCCGTAATATTAACCTCTTACGCTGCGTACAATTATATACATAGATAGCCGAAAACACCAGGAACAGCTGAAATCCATATTTTTGTCTCATTGCACCAGTTAGTGCCTAACTCATATAAGGTTGAAAAAATCAAGGTAGAGGGGGAATAAGTTGATAGAGCTTTATTTTTCGGTTATATTGAGGATTACTGAGTGATTATTTGATGACAAAGGCATGTACATACAAGGCCAAAGCAAGGATTTTGGTGAGTTGCTTTCTGTTGTAACAACCCTCCCCCAAGGGAAACCTGGAATTTTCTTGCATATTCAGAACGTATAGAAGGAGGGCTATCATATGGTATATGATTTCTATATATTTAGAGAGTATCAAATTCCTCATATCTGCCTGGATCAAGTTAGCAAAGAATGCTTTTGAGGATATGGCAATTTTTAATGGCTATCCAGTGATATGCAAATGGGAGGGTATGATGCCCCCAAAATGTAAGAAATGTACCTAGGCACATGTCTGTGGCAATGTACTACAAAACTTTATGATA
>WIPJ01004479.1:0-10873 GCA_018155075.1 Cassiopea andromeda | reverse complement strand
TATATATATATATATATTCTAAAGCATTGAAAAAAATAGTATTAAAAACTCATATTATAATTGAGCTGAATTCTGGATTCTGGAATTTGTATTAGTATATCAACAAATCTCTAGATTAGAGTTGCAGTCAAGTTTGATCTGTAGTCATACCCTCAGGTTTTCAGGGAAACACTCTTTTATCAAGCATGCAAGTATGTATTATGTAGTTACTTGTCTTTTGTCACGTCATGATAACTTTGGCGGCGAATAAAGATTGACAGAATCTCTTGTTGGAACAGCTTCTGGAATGAGATTTCTCCTGCAGCGGACCTTTGTGCCAGCTATGATCGGCCTCGAAAAGCTGGATTCATCAATAAGAATAGAGCAATATTTGCTTTCCACTTTGTAGTTGGGCCTATGCCGTCTAACAAACCTGACCCACTCTTGTCGTAGTTTTTAATCCTTTGGAAATTGATGCATTATAATGCCAGGAGTGTAACTAACATCCCTGCAGCTCTGTTGGTTTGGGCCGCAAGCAACACAGTATTTTCCTCCTCTTTTCTTTCTCCCAGGTTCAACTCCATCGCTCCTGTATTGTTTTGCCGGTAGTACAATAAACAATCTGACGTCACATGTGAAAAATCACGTGGCTTTGGCCGCGTTTTTGCAGAGCCACCAGCTACCGCAAAATCGCGTCCTTTAACAGTAATTTAAAGTTACTTTCGCGGATCATATTTACTTATAAACATCGAATATGCTTTGTTTTGTGTTTGTTTGTGATATACAAGATGAAAAAAATTTCATTTCATTTGCTCTTTAAATTCAAAGTCTTCTAATGATAATAGCAAGTCTATTAGGCAATAGCCCTGTCTCCGAACTACGTCACATTTTTGCCCGCAGAGGGTGATGGGATTGATAATCGGACAAATAAACTAGGCCTAAAATTTTTGAGCGTACATCACATCCAGTGGTCTAGTCCATGGGCGAAACTAGGGTGCTTCCACTGGGAGGGTATGAGACATAGTTGCCCGACAAAAGGGTATTGCCCATCAAATATGAAAGGGCATGTCGTGTGTAGAAGTCATTAAGACAAAACCTGAAATAAGAAATTTTGACAGGAGCACTTTGTCTTAAAAGATGAGTGTGATCTCCAAGATTAGGCTTACATGATGTGCATGAAAGAAACTAAAATCCGACACAGATGTCACCTTACAGTTGCTCTAAGGGAAGCTCTTTTGAATCTTGTTAGATGAGGAGAATCATAGCTCTGTAGCAAAGACATTCTCATGGAAAGAAAAGGAGGGGGACTGGGAGCTGTGCCCCCTGAAAAACTTTTGAGACAACGCCCTTTACTTTGGCTTAGATTGCAAGTCCCAATACTAGAACAAGTAGATCATGCCCTATTTGACACAGTCCCACTTATACGCGCATATGCCTAATAGCTACGAGTAAAGCAAAGGTCGTATCATGTCATGATTGGTCTTATTTTATCAAAAAAGCAGATAGCATTAAGCGTTTGTGAAATTGGCTTGCTTTACAATGAATCGGGGTCACAAATCCCACCAAATATGCACAAAAGATCCAATGCAACTGAAAATTTCGAAAACAATAATAGCTGTTCATCCATTTTTACCAGTTGCTTTCAAGAAAAGACAGGTTTATTCAAACCTCTCTTCAAATACGGCTAATTATAATTACTAAAATCGAATATCCTTACATTCTGTCTCAAAATTGGAGTGCAATTATGAGAATTAAGAATTTTTTCACTCTTACATCTGTCATTGGCTTTATTGGCGAATCTCACAACCTGGCATTAAATATTTGCATTGTCTGTTGAGCTTCAAACAGCTATTTCCCTAGGGAAGCATAAGAGAGTAACTTTCACGTGAATTCTTTTTCGCGCATTATAATCAACCTCTAACGACTAAGTAAAAATTCTAAGAGGGTAACTTGGGATGCGTTTATCAAGCTTCTATATAATGGCCAATATACACGCTTTTGTATAAGAAACCACATTATCAAAAACCTAACAGTAGATAACCAAAATACAAGAAACTTCTAGAACCACATGGAAAGAGTTAAGAAACTTTAGAGAATTAGCACATTGAAATAATTACTAGATTCAACGTAAAACTGTACCACAACAGTGTGATATGATATTGCCTTGGAATTTAACTCCTACCAACGCATGTGCTAAATTCACGTTCTGCGTACGCTTTCACAGCAATTTCGTTCGCTAGCTTACGCAACTTTTAGTGAATTTTTAGAACTAAAATGTGGCCAAAAATTAAGAACCTTTTAGTACTAGACCTTGTGCTAGGTTTCTTATAAAAAAAACGTATATGGTATGCTTTGCTCATTTAAAGCTAATTGTCCTCTACAAAACGATCTTGGTCTTTTGAAGATAAGTAGACTAATGACATTGAAACGTTCAAAAGGCTGAATCCCTAGGCATTTACAGTGGCTGATATGAGTCATTTACAACTAATTCAGACCTTAAATTGTTTCTGCATCTGATTCAGTTACGGTTGACTTCACTTCATATACGCATTCCGCTAAAGGAAACCGATCGAGAATCCACGAATAGATGCAAGTTTTACACTTCTTTACTGGTTCTGGAGTACAGTAGATTACAAGGTAATACATTGGAATAGCAGAAAAGAGAATACAGAGACAGATAAAGCACTCAACGGGGCGCTTAAAAAAAGGGGCCACAATTATATAGCATGATACAGCAACTGTTATTATAGGGTATATTAGCCACACTTTGTATGGGCGTTTCAAATTAGGTTGTCGGACTCGTAAGACTATAACACCAAGCAAAGCTGCACCGTACGTCAACCAAATTGCTACTGTAAAGTTGACTAAAAGATTCACGACGTTTGATCCCAAACATAGTATCCAAACGGTTGATAATGTATATAAAGCAATCAGTGCAGGAATTGGGGTACATCTTTTGTAGTGAATGTATGATAAGGGTTGGGGAAGGTGTCCTTCTCTAGCCGCTGACAAGACACTACGTGCTCCAGACATAAGTGTGGAATTCAAACTTCCAAAGCAACTAAATGCAACAACAATAGAAACTATTATATTGAACTTTTTCCCAATGGACTTCTCAATGAACGTCGTTGCAACTGTCACAGAGCTTCCAATTTCTTCATGCGTTAACTTCGACATAAATGCAAGATTCATAAGAACATAAAACACGACTACGAATGGAATTCCAGCCATAGTTCCAAACCTTAGGTTTCGATCGACATCACGAAGTTCTTCGCTCAACGCCACTATCCCTCCCCATCCATCGTAAGACCATAACGCACTTACGAATGCCAAGCTGAGACTGTTGAAATCCACACGTTTGTTCTTCTCGCCTGCAAACATCGTCTTGTAGTTGGCAGTCGCACCAACTGATACATTCCATATTCCAATGAAGATAAAAACAATCATACCAAGAATTTGTGTCATGCTGAAGAATGCCTGAGCTTTAGCAATCAACGATATACTTGCACAGTTAATTAGAAAAGCTATCAACATAATTGATATTGCTGTAGCTTTTATTAACCATCGGCCTTCGTTGCTCGAAGTATCTGCAAACATTTCAACAATGTGCTCACTGACGGTGATAGAAACAACTGCTAAGTCTGTTGGTATAATGACCAAAGTCTGTGCCCACATTGAACAGAATCCAGCCAAATCACCGTAGGCCTCTTTGATGAAGAGGTAGCAGCTCCCTGTCTTCTTCAGTGCAATTGCCAGCTCACAAAAGCAAAGTGCACCAAGGAGACAAACAACACCAGATACGGTCCAAAGCAGTAATGATGTTCCCATGTTACTCGTATACCTTGCCACTAATGCAGGAGAAACATATATACCAGATCCAACTATAATGCCAACGACAAACGTGAAAACGTCAAAGGAACCAAGAGTTTTCTTCAGCTGCAGTGCTTTATGGGTTGGTCTTTCTTCTTTCATCTCATCCTTTAGTACTAATGGGAATCTCTCAGCTTCTTTATTCGATGACATGCTTATTTATGGAAGCCTTAAAATGCGATCTAGTTCCTTCTCACTGGATGATTTACTAGACTTGTGTTTGTGATAATTCACTGTTGCCACTGCTCGTATTGCCTTCTGCAATTCAATAAGATGGAATTCATTTTGAGCGCATTGGGGTGTAGCATAATCCTTTGTTCTCTGCTCAGTTTCTTAGCTACCATCTTTGCTGTAGTATATGATTATTTCTATTCAAAGTGTAACAATAAATTCTATACACGTGGTATTTATAAGAAGCAAGTTTTATTGCCTTAGCCTTGATGTTTCTTAACATCTCGTGAAGTTCGGCCATAAATGTTTCTTAAACTCTCGATAATAATACAAGCAAAAACGATTAGGCATGTTCACCACGGACCATTAATTAGGCAACTGTCATCCCAGATAGTCCCAATTGTTTTCCTCTTTTATCCGATTGTAAAAAGCAGACTGCGTTAAATGGTCTACAACTCGCACACATTCGTCATTGTGCAACCTGGTCAAAGCATTTCCATCAAGAATGAAACGCTTTAATCTCATTCGTGCAATGGCAATTGCCAATCGATTTTTTGCTACAAACATAGAACAGCATGCTACTGATGATTCTAAAGCAATGGCTTTTAAATCCTTGTATGTTATGGTCCTAACTAAAGGTTTAATGGCCGGGGGCGCGTGCATCATCTGTGAAAGTATTAAACGAAGGAGAAAGCCAGTATAGAGTTGTAGCATTCTTCTTTTATCGATAGGAGCGTACATATCTCCTATCCTCCTTTCGCAAGTTCATAATCAAGAACTTCTCAATCATAACAAGGGGGGCTGACCCCAAAAGAAATTCATACCTTTTAAGAAGGGGGTAGAGCCCCCGGAGCCTCCTTTCACTACACACCTGCTACGAGGTCCAAATACAAAAGAATAAAAGCAATGTTTCCGTTGACAAAAAGTCTCGACGGACGGATGAGAAGGCCTCGATGGACGTAGCTTCGAAATCCCTGCTTTGAGTGAAAGAGTAATACTTCTTTGCCATATTTATTAACACTTTTTACTGATACGAAGTATTTAGATAGACAGTCAACTAAAAAGGGACACAAACTTATTAACACTATTAACACCAAGGCTAATCGAGCCTTTGGACATAATAAGGATGGTAAGAAGTATCTTCAATCTGACGTGCTCAACAACAAGTATAGAGGACTTTTTGAGCCCCATTAGAGTAACCGTTATTCCGTCTGGGGCTGCTGTAGCAAATCCAAAATTAGCGCTTTGCAAAAATATCCAAAATAGAGCTGTAAGAATTGTAACAAATATATCCTGTATGATACTTCTGCTGCTACCCAAATTTAGAAAGTTGGTTGGTCAACTATCAGTAAACGTATAAAAAGAGATACCACCACGCTGACTTACATATGTTTCTGAACTCATCCTGCCTCTGACTACCTGAGATTATTCATAAAATGTTCAGATGACAGAGAATGATATATGGGCTCATCAGATACTGATGTTTGGATATCGTTACTGAAAACAATCAATGGGCAAAAGGCGTTTTCTTTTCGCGGTGCAAAGCTCTGGCATAGCTTAGGAAGAGAAACAAAATCGGCACTCTCCCTGAAAATATGCAACGAACAGCCATTGAAGGGATTATAACCTTAATTTCATTTTTATTTTCCTCTTATACATTTTGTATTTGTGACGGGTTCTAGTCTCGTTCTTAACACGAGAAGGATGACGAGGTAGGAAAAAATACAGATGAACTTGCAACAAACTAACCTTCATCAAAACTCAAAGCAGCACACCATCACAAATGTTCTTTCTACTGATTAAGTAAATCGACCTCAAAGCGAGGCTAGCAATAGCTTTTACTAGAACATAGCGTCATATTATATTATGTTGAACATTAGGTATATTAACTTCTTTTTTCTTAGTATTAGTGTTGTCATTTCAACAGGCCGGTTTGAAAAACTTATCTTATATGAGACTTATAACCTGTATAAATATTGAAGAGTGACTGTTGTAAAATGTTGATAGAGCGGGAGTACATGAACTATCTATGACGTAAGCAATTTCTTGCTAACTGCTTTTGATGATAGGATCTCTCTAAGCACTTAAGCAATTAAATGGCATTTAATTACTATACCGCAATGAGAGACGCCACCATCGAAAGCAATTAGAAGAAGTCGTTTACGTGGTCCGGCTCTCAGTCAATTTAGAGTTGTTTACTCCCTTGAAGAAAAGAAACGCCAATACCCATATGTAACATCAGCTGTAAAGGAGAGCAAATTAAACAGATACACAATTAAAACTATCTAAAGACTCATGTTGACATCAGATGCATAGTGTGATGCAGAAGTCAGATAGCGTGTAGCTATATCAAAAGTCATAATTGCTAAAATGTCCCCTATATTTAAGAAGAGAAACATCTCTATGTTCATAAATTTACAAACACTTACGTCTCACGTGTGGTCAGTTCTCATGTACGGCTGCGAGTGCTGGAAGATTTCCACAAACATTGAGAAAAAGTTAGAAACCCCGGAGATGTGGTAACTCAGAAGGCTGATGAAAATTCCATGGACGGACAGGAGAACGAAGGAAGAAGTGCTACAACTTTTACTGGTGTGCAACGCTCTTTGATGAAAACGATCAGAAAAAGATAAATGAAATTTTTTGGTGATATTAGCAGAAAAAATGGAATCGAAATACTTGTAAAATGTGGGAAAATAGATGGGAGAAGAAGCAGAGGTAGAAAAAAAATTATAAATGGATTGCCTAAGCACCTTTGCAACACAGCGACAAATGACCAACACTTTCGTCTTGGACTGGTTGAACCTTCCTCTCTGGAACTAAGTTGTCCCTCTGGTTGCCTTTGCTCTGATTCCGCCTCTCTGGTGGCTTCATTCTCCTTCTTTGGAACATGAGGCTTTAGGTGAGCTTTATTTCTGACATAGGTGATACCTTCCACAATCTGAATTTTTGCAGAGCTGTCGTAGACTGCCACGACTGTGTACGGCGAATTTTCCCACTCTGAAGACAGTTTCTTTGCTTTAAGCAAGTTCTTGCAGGGGACTTTATCACCGATTACAATGTTGTTTGCCTTTGCTTTCCTCTGAGAGTCTGCAGCAGACATTATTTTCTGTTTTCACTGGGCATCACGGTAGTTTACTGCAAGGTCCATCTTGGTTTTTGGAATGAGGTTGTGCCACTGTGGAATATCATTTCGTGCAAAATATTTGAACATTAGGTCAGCAGGTGCAGCACCAGTAGCAGTATGAGGAGTGGTTGTGTACACCAGTAGAAAATTGTGTAATTCATCGCTCCAGTTTTTACCGTCATGGTGAGGGCATTGGATAGCATGTTTGATTGTTCGGTTCATTCTTTCAACTTCCCCATTTGCTGATGGCCAATATGGAGTTACTCCTCGGTGCTCAATTGCATGACTTTCAAGGTACAATACTCGCTAAAAGTCCTGGGACACTTTGCAAATCTTTAATCTGGACGGCACATTCGGTCCCCTCCTCCCCATAAACAATGTTGGTTTTTGAAAGAAGTACATGCGGTAACGGAGAAATTTTTCGTGCACAATAACGCCAAATGTCAAAGGAACAGACAAATATTGTATTAGGGGGAAGGGGGGTGGGTAGAAGGCGTAGTGATTGAAATACTGAGAAGGCTATAGCTTTTCATAATTGTTTGAAAGTGTCCCAGGGACTTTTGGCAAGTATCGTCTGGTATGAAATTCGAAGGATATAAGATATTGAGCTGCAATCAATGGTGGGTTGGGGTTTCGGGGGCGCTGGTTACGATGGTGCAGATAACTGACAGGCTTTGTAATGGAAGCCAGACTAAACAAATAATGTCATATAAGGTTGTGGATATTGGTCCTATTACATCTGTTATGGGGGGGGGGGTTGTAGAGGGATACGTAACAAAAATGCAATTTAAAATTTACGATCTATAAAAAGTGATTAAAAGGCAAGGTAAATGACTCAAATGAGACTATTATACATTTTAGCAAACAAGTAAGTGAGAATTACTTGGTTGCATGTGGCTCTGAAATTCAGTTTTGCAAAATCCAGCTCTCTTTTGAGTAGTGGTCCGTCATGAAAAGCGGCATAACCAGCTTAATTAATAATGATGATGATAATAATACAAGTGTTGACGAGGATTTCTGGTTGGAATTGCAGAGATAGAGTGGAAAAATTTTGTATTCCAAATGTGATGCATTTGTCCACGTGTATGTGCATGTAAGCCCACTGGCACCATCTGGTGAAGCAATTCAATAACAACTGGTATTCGCGTTCATCGCTTGTCACAACTGCTGCGTCATCGGCAAATTGGAAACACATCAGCGATTTCCTCATACTTTTCTATCAGTTAATTCGTATTATGCTTGCAGGCACACTTCGTACTCAGCTGTGTGCTCGCAGGCACAAAATATGTTTTCATAAGCCCTGTCTGCAGCCAAGGATGTGCCGATGGGGGTGGGCATTGTGCCCCCCCAATATTTTCAAATTTGCAAGAAATTTTATCAAAAGTAAGCCAGGCTGCCCCACATTATTATTTCCTTTTCCCTCAAGAGCCAAAATAGATAAATTAATGCTGTCTGAGTTTGCATGCTACCCTTCTACAAGAATTATAATAGACTATGCAGAATCAGTTATCAAGGTTCCTTCTTCTATGAGAGCACAGACCCAAACCTGGTCAGAATATAAGCATCAAAACACCTAGAAAGCACTCATAGGAATATCCCCTAATGGTGCCATTATATTTGCTTCCAAGCTTTGGCCAGGTTGCGTTCGTAACAATGAACTGATACAAAAGTGTGGTGTACTTGCCCTTATGGAACTTGGTGATAGTATCATGGCTGACCAACGTTTTGATATCTATGAACTACTCCCACCTGGGGTTAGTTCAAATATAGCTCCTTTTAAAGGAACATGGCACCAACTAACCGCTGCGGAAGCAGGGGAGACAACACATTTTACCTCTGTCAGGATTCATGTTGAGAGAGCCATTAGTCGTGTATAAAGTTATCATATTTTAGCTGGACTTTTACCTCTAAGTTTGCACCCAATTGCTGACCAAATATTTACAAATATTGCTGACCAAACTGAATGCTAAGCTTGATATATGACGCATTGGGGAGGAATGCTACACATGACAAAGCATCCCACACTGATCGCTTCTCTAACACTCACTCAAGTTAAAAATTTGATGATCAAATCTTTTATAGTCTTCAAATGTGATTATCTCAGGCCTCTTTTTATAAAAGCTTCCTTTCAAGGTCCTTGTTAAGTTTAAATCACTAAATCTACAATCAACTTTCAAATAATGTCGATAACTAATTTCTCAATCAATCAAACATAAACACGGCCTAAACAATCCCTAAAACCATCCTATCAATCCCATCCTACAAAAGCAACTAAACGATTCCAATTTTCTAATTAGTCAATCACCCCTTATCAATTAATCGCTCTATAATAGTTCTAAACCATCAAAAATGTGAATTAAATACCCTTCTTTCTGTATATCAATCTCTCCAAGCTTATATCCTTCACTATCGTACGATCGAATCCACTCTCATTCCCCTATGATCAAATTACTATCTATTGTTCTACCTAAACAAAATGTCAATCAAAATCACAAAATAACATAACGAAAATTGGGGCAGTCCTAGTCCCGACAGTCCTACCCTTCAATAGGGTGAGCATAGATACTCGCTGATTTACTTTGGGTGGAATATCCCTACGTGATATCTCTAGAACCATGGTCTTCTCAAGTAAATCACTACCGATAGTCAAAGTAGGTTGAATCTTATGAGGTATAACTAATTCAGTTTATACTGTTATATACGTTATATCTCATTTTCAAACGATTGGAAATTGGCGCTAAACCTCCTCCATTCAATCCAAGTCATACTCAAGGGACTCATCATTAGCCTACATACCTTGTATTGTCACGCGGCCACGCTTCATTTGCTCATAGAAATTTATGATTCAACAAGCTTGGCTACCTTTGAAATTTTCCAGGCAGATTAGACAGGTAGCCGTGATGGCAACTGATAAAAAAATGGAGAGGTTTCCTCTCATAGCTGAAGGTGAGCGAGAGAAGACACAAGATACGAAAAGCAAGGAACAGCAATTGAAGAAGAGTCTTGGATGCTTCAGTGTATTTGTGTACGTTGCCAGCACAATGATAGGCACCGGTATTTATGTATCTCCTGCTTTAGTGGCTAGGTATACTAGCAACATGGGGACGTCGTTGATCATTTGGACGGTGTCTGGTATCGCTTGTCTCTTAGGTGCATTGTGCCTCTGTGAAATGGCAGTTTCGTTGAGAAAGACTGGAAACCGTTATATTTACATAAAAGAGGCTTACGGAGATCTCCCTGGATTTTGCACAATATGGGCGCAAACGTTAATCATATCTCCAGCAGCCATCGCTGTTGTAGCTGTTACAATGAGTGAACATATTGTTGGATTGTTTATGGAAATTTCGAGTGAAAAGGGGCAATGGATAATGAAAGCTCTAGCGATAGTATTTGCTTTGATGTCATTTCTGATCAATTGCACGAGTATAGATTATGCTGCGAAGGCTCAAAGTGTTTTTGGTGCCATGCAACTTCTTAGCATGATTCTCTTTATTAGTATTGGAATATGGAAAGTGTCAGATGGAAATATGCAGAACTACAAACGTATATTCACTAATAGTCGCAATAGAAGTGTGGACTTTAATAGTCTCAGTTTGGCTGTTGTAAGTGCATTATGGTCATACGATGGTTGGGGAGGAACAGTTTCATTAAATGAAGAACTCCTTGACATGAATCGAGATTTAAGACTTGGAATTATCACCGGAATTCCATTCGTAATAGTCTGCT
>WIPJ01004460.1:404871-416061 GCA_018155075.1 Cassiopea andromeda | reverse complement strand
ACACATATATGTATATACGAGGGTAACCCTTCAGCAAGCGCTGGTGTACAAGGGGCCCTCAGCTAAAAAACGTACAACTTAAATGAAACACTAAAACTAAACGACAAATAACATACAAGTTAAAAAATAGCCTAATGTACAATGTTAAAATATATGGGAAAAATTATGGAAGTGGAAAACAGAAAAAATTGTATCTATGTGGATGCTTTAAAGCTATGTAATGTTGCGGCTTGTTTGGACTCAGCTGAGAGGTTGTTCCAATATTTTACTCCCCTGAACGAAAAGCATTTTTCGCCATTTGCGGTTTTGAATAGTGGCGACTTCAATTCAATAGAAGTATTTCGGAGGGTATGAAGGGTTCTCTGTGAACTATGTTTTGATGAAGCTTGACCACACTCTACTTGAGCTTTTTTGGGGACCACGCCCTTCTTGCAGTCCAGAATTTCATGTGGCACCTTTTGTCGTTTGATACCACATTGAAATATTTGTTTGTACTGTTCTTGAAATTACAATGAGTATATACAGACCTAAGCACAGAACTACCTCTGCGAAAAGCATGTGGAGGTGAGAGAGTTTACCACACTTGAAAAACATTCAAGATCGCATTCAAGGTTTCCAAGACTACTCTAAAATAGGCTCTATAAAAAAGAGTACATTAATTTCTATGTTTAAACAATAAAGTTAGTTTTAAGGAGGGCTGGTTTCACAAGCTCTTTAAGGCGGGTTTCCACTTAAACGAATGCAACGATTCGACCGAGGCGACCAGTGTTGGTGCACGCGTAGTAGGTTCAAATGTGGATTCCTCTTCGGCTGTCCCCGGCCGAATCTGCTAAATGAGAAGTTACAATGGTTTGAGCTTTTTCATCGTTTCCATCGACCGATAATCCCCTGACCAATCAAATGCCAGATGGCACTATCGTCACAATAGCAAGCAGGCACTATTTATATTCCAACAGCAGACAATGTATCAACTCGAAAAGAAAGGCTTCGGAAATGGCGAGTAGCCGTGAGGAGGTACTAACTTGCGAATCCCGATGTAAACTACATCGTGCAGCATTCGAAGAGGCTTTTGTGGAAGATGTACGAAGGTAACGATGTTTCTGACATCCTTCAAGCAGGAGTTTAAATGACAAGTGTAGAAGTCATTGGTTTGGCACACATTTACATCATCATATCTACATCATCCCGGCTACAAGATATGATGGAGTGTGAAAGTCTATTGAAACTAATGGCAAAGCGTTCTGCAGGTCAAATGGCTTCTCTTTTCGCATGATTTTGTGATTCTAGGGCCTCTAAGTTCTAATAGACTTTCACACTTCCCGGGGCCAGTCATTTATAACTCTGGATACAGGGGCAATTTTCAAAAATTTGTACGAAATTTCATACCCAAATACGAGCCAAAATTTATTATCTACAGAACTAAGTTTCCATGTAAATTTTCCGTAAGCATTTTAATGTTGCTTTCATCATTGCTATTTTACTTTAATCTACATGAAAAATTTGCTCTAGAACTTTCCTTTAGAGCAATCCATACCCCTCAAGATTCTCAAGGAAGCTTCGTACTCCCAATTGTCCTTTGAAAAGTGTCCATGTCCTCCCCAACTGTATCCTGTCTCGGTATTCAGGGTTGTAAATGATTGACCCCTAAATGTTTTGCAAAAAAGGTTTCAGTAAATAGGTTTTATTTCTAGGACTAATGAAATGTAGTTCTCCTCCTTTTTTTGTCCTTCCTCAGTACAAATGCCTCACCCACACTCAGCTTTTTCATCGCAGAATTATTGTTTAGCCATATTCATGCGTCACAGGAAATCACATGTCAGTTGATCGAGGGTGCCGAATCGGTGCACTCGTTCAAGTGGAAACTATCAACTCACTCGGTCGAGTGGGCCTAATCGACCGAATCGGTTCGTTCGTTTGAGTGGAAACCCGCCTTTATGTTCCTGTGAACCATCCTTTTTGTGTATTTATTTGCCGATGGAAATATGTTTTGCAGGCCATTTATTAACGGATGTAATGTCACGTTTATGTGCTTCCATTGCAAATATTCATCGATAAGGAGGTATATTGATTCACACCCTTACAATCGAATGTGTAGAAGATACTTCCTGCTTGCTATGCACGAGTAAAGAATCCGCCAAACCCACAAGCAAAGAACCACCTGTAGAGCATCAGTTGCTATTCCAAACAGTATCAATAACTGCAGAATCAATTGAACCGACACTCTACACCTAGTAATATTTAACCAGCTGTATGTTGTTTGACGGAAACCTACAAATAAGGTGCATGGTCAAACTGGATGGTATCTACTAGTCCAAAGCGCCGTGGCTGGCTAGTTTCACTAGAGATTCGTAGCATTTTATGTTCTCTGGGCGATGCATTGCTGGTGTTCACAGCAAAATTTTGCTGATTGAAAGACGTGTAACAAAAATCTTTCGTGTACTGTAGACCTCATCAAAATTCTAGTACACAGAATAATGTTAGCACAGCCCCCCTCGCAAAGCAATTCAGGCTTTAAATGACGAACACCAAAGATAGCAGGATTATTTGTTAACATCAAAGCATTGGAGGAGGAAGGCCAAAAGGAGATTCTGAATAAGAAGCACATCAAGTTAAACCTTTATTCATTCCAGAAAAGCAAGACTAATGGCAGTTCTAAGGGAATTGAATAATTTCGAAGAGCATAATAGCACCGCTTTTTCCATTGTGGTCCTTGTGGCATTAGTCACGAGCATCATTATAATATGTCTCATTCGAAAGCATGTCATCCGGCGTACACCTTTCATTCTAATTCTCTTGAATTTCAGCATCATACAGGTACCGATTTTATATGCTACTCTGGTACAATGGATCTCAACTATAGTTGATTTGATAAAAGGAAGTCTGCACATTTCATGGATCAGGTCATTTCTGATTTCTGCTCGCATACCAGTTAACATAGCAATTGTTATGCTAGCACTTGATAAATTCTTCTATATAAAGAATTCTACAACGTACGAGACAATAATTTCATTGAGGAGAATCAATGGCGCATTTATTGTAAGCTGGGCATTATGGGTCGTCAGTTTCACCTTGCTTGAGTTTCTACGTTCATATGAATTCATTCACGTAGTTCCAGAAATCGTCTTCCCAATAAAAGACTGTTCAATTCTACTGTTCCTCATTTGCATAGAATTCTACACATGGTGTGCACGCAAACGGCGCAGACTAGCAATTGCTCGTTTTGCTTCTACCATAATTATCATCCCCTTCGGGATCAGTGTTCTTCTACCAAGCGTGATTGTATTAATAGGAGAACACTTTATTAAACACAGACTACTGAACATCATTGGCCAACCTGTGATCCTTTTAAACACTATCTTCTTAGTATTAGAACCTTATGCTTGCATCCTTTTGCAACGCAGAATTAGGAAGTTGTTTAGAGATGAAATCACCAGCTGCTGCAGGAGAAGAGTCATAGCACGTAGTACCACAAATGTAATTGAATTCCCAGAGAGGAAAGTTCAAGTCACTAGCCTCTAGACCAACAGTTTTCAACTTTTTCTAAGCTACAGCACTGCAGCATGTCCCCAAATGGTTTGTAGCTTCATGAAGAACCCGTAATGACGATATGATGAAATACAGATCAAAGCGAACTCTCACGGCGCAGTGGTGTAGTGCTGTATAGTGGCTGAAATTCGCTACACAAGAAATCTTTTCCTGGGAGTGTCGTGTATACAAGCTAATCTTGCGAGGAATATTGGCTACTGATTCTTTAGAGCTTGTATGTATGTAATCATGGACGTTAGAACTTGAGGAAAACAGGTAGTGACGTAGCGGCGTTTAGAGCGCCTTAGTTCAAATTAAGGGCCTCCGAATAAAAAGGGCCCCAAATGAGCTACCACAAGTTCTTTTTTATGTCATTTTTTACCATACTGTGCTCAAATGCTTCCGCAAAACCTTACTAACTATTGCTAATAACACAACATTGGATTCTTGCAACCGTTTTTGTTTATCCGTTACACAAAGGCCCCAGTGCACATTATTTTTAAGGGCCCCGAGCGACTCCGTTATGCCGCTAAGCACAGGGGGTACATGCTCCCCACGGTCACAAATTTGTCTGTAGAGCACCTCTTGCAGGTTATAGAGTAGCCCTGTGTTGCATGTGAGCATGGCCATTCAAAGAACTCTATGACGTGAAGGAAAGTTCATGAAGGATGTGTGACCCCCACTTTTCATGCTTCCAGCGTTTCTAATCCTAGTACTTGTATATAATCCATGACCTATATCTCAAATTAACTTTAATAATAGATGTATGGAAATGCATGCGAGAAAGGTTACTGCATGACTGAGAAGTATTGAGCTTTGAAAAGTTAACATTTTACACACAGAACAAATTGGAGTTTTTCTCTATTTTTCTATTTAGTCTTTCCTCGGTATTACAAAGTCGTATCCTTCTGTTTCATAATTATTAGAACCATCCACAGAAGCAGTACAGAATTTTAATAGGAAACAAAATATATGCTCTTACCGGTGTCTCTGCTACATTCGCATTCTGTACTGCTCCAAGTATGAGACTCTCTAACAGAATAGGCGTCAAATCTTGATTGGCTAACAAAGGAATCACCATCGAAGGATTGCTGCCAATAATCTTGCGAGAACTCGTTCGAGAAACCATCCATCTTTGCTTGTAATGTCGATATCGTTTGATCTGCACAAAATATAAAAATTGCTCCTTCTGGAAATGTGAATTGAAGCCTTCTGAACATGCTTGCAAAATATTTTTCAATTATTCAAAACTGTGTTAGCAGTTTTTTTCGCAAAGAAAGTACACTATTTACCGGCAAAACATGCTTTTCAAACGAATTCCCGCAATATTATTGGCAGGAATCCTTCGATGGCGATTTCTTTATTAGCCAATCAAGATTTGACGCCTATGCTCTCACCAACATGTTGCTGGTAGATATAATTATAGCAGTATTAGTGTAGCAGTACAAATAGCAATAAAATGATGAAATTATCAGTGAAAGAAGTATGATAAATGGTGTAACCATAGTTAACTATGGTGCAAGAGACATAGGTTAGAGTTAGGACAACCCATAAGGGCCTCGCAGCTTAGAGACCCCAAGGGACCTTTCAGAGGTTGTTGAAAGACAAGCCTTAGTAGATGAGACAACTAAGATGGGACTCTTATATTAGTAAATTCCCCCAGTGTGTCTCGACTACATCACTGGATAGCATCTCTGCAAAGTATTCTATGCAGAAATATGTGAATTTTGAAGAGAAACTTGTGTCAATAGTAGGTCTACTATCTAGCTTATAGATGACCAAGCAAGCTGAATTTGGGGAATATTGAAAATTAGGTGTACATTACAGGTAATCAAAAAGAACACGAATAAAGATGCCTGAGAGGGTACTGTAAATTCTCAATTAAACTCCCTTCTCAATTAAGCCTCGCCTCTCCAATAAGCCTTCTTTCTGGATCAAGATATTCATTAAAGCCCCTCTCTGCTAAGGGAGTGGACATTATTTAAGACCGGGGTGGGGCAGAAGAGATAATAGTGGGGTAGCTTAAAAAATAAGCTGTAATAGGTGGGGTAGCAAAAAATCTTTGAGCACGGGGTGGGGTAAAAAAATAAACCATGTTTAAGCATGAATACTGTCGCAGACATGAATACAAGTCGCAACTGTCGAAGAGAACTAGGTGGGGTAATTTTTTTTTCCAAATTTCCGTTGGTAGGGTAAAGAAACTTTGACTTGAGGAAATGGTGGGGTAAAATATTTTTGAGAGCATGTAATATTTTCTCTTCGGCATCCACCCCGGCCATAAATAATGACCACTCCGTAAGCCCTACCTCAGAGAATATTGAATATTACCAAACGTAAGTAAGCTTCATAGCAGTAAGTAAACTAAGCTTAATCACGCTCCATCAAGACTTAACGTCATTCATGGAGTTACTGCAGACAAAAACACTCTATATCAACGGTTATTACACAATTTTCCGACTCTGTTTGCTCTGCTGTGAGCTAATGATGTGTAAACTAAACAATCTGAATATTGTTCTCTATTTTCAAAAAGCAAATATTTAGTTTACTATTGAAAATTTTCAAGAACTTTATTCAACATTCCTCTCTTAATAGCCCCCTATCCAATAAGCCTCGTTCTAGAGTGCTTGAAACCAATAAGCATCCCAGGGGGCTAAGCAGAGAATTGAGGGTAAGTGAGAAGAATGATACAGGAAGCTGGAGATTTGCATTTGCAAGAACTTACTACAAATGTTTCATAGCCGACACATCTTGAACAAGCTGATTTGCAATACCTGGAGCTTCAAGGAATAATTGAAATGAGTAAATATCTAGTAGATCATTACTTGTAGTGTTTGCTTTGTTGCAAAAAGGCATTCGTTTTACGGTTACTAGCAATACAGCACCGACTATTCATTTGCTGGTAGCTGCTCTTCAATATTCCGAAATAAAAACAGAGTACTTCAAGCTGCCAATAACTGATTGTTTACTGGCTACGAGTAACTTCTCTATGCAGTACCAAAGTAGCAGTAATCAAGCAGGGTGTCTACGATTGAATTTGTTTAAACAGCTGAATTGTATATGAAGAGAAGTAGCAGGGGGCACACGAGGCCATGTTGGATATTAACTACATATTCATAGGAGGTAATATTATCATAGAAACCAGATACTTTAGGCAAAGCGTGCTGTTTTGCACTTGAAGCAGAACAAATTCTAGCAGCAAATCAGGCAAATTTGAGAATGTTTCATCATATACATATAGGTAATGTATACATTTATATAACATATACATTATCCAAAGTATATAGCCCCCCCCTGAGAGGTTGTTGTCCATCAAATATTAAATCCCATCAAGAACAAGACTATTTATCAACTTACAAATATATGGCGATGAAGGGATAATTATATCAGTGCCACAAACTATAAATTTAAGATAGTGGAGGACCAATGGAATTCTTACAAAGGAATCAGCAGCTCATAATTTCTTGTACCTGTGTGGTAGTTCTAAGCTTAGCACTAATCTTGAACATCATTGGAACATATCTCCTTCGCAAGCAAGGCGTCCGGCGTACGCATCAAAACCTTATTATTATACATTTGAGTATGTTGCAGATACTAGTTACTAGCGCTTGTCTGGTCTTTTGGCTCTCAATGGCAATTGAGAGATTACACATGCCATGGATTGAGTTGTTAGGGCAGTCAGTTCGTATACCAATATACATAGTCATTGCTACCTTGACCGTTGACAGACTATGCGGTGTAAAATATAGTTTAAGGTACAGGAGTTATATATCAACGAGGAAAATCAAGACAGCATTATTTGTGAGCTGGATATCGTGGATTTCAATTTTTTCCATTCTCTTCCCATTAAGATCTGAAGAACTTATTCACGTGCTATCTGTTATTGTTTTCCCGCTCCTTGATTGGCTCCTTCTTCTACTCATTTTGTATACGTACTGCTACATATTCTACAAAATTCGCAAGCGACCGAAAAGAGTCTCCTCGGCCAATCGACTGCCGATGCAGCGTGGTACCAAACAAATTCGCCGCGTTTCCACCACAATTATTTTCTTCTATGTCTGTCTTGTTCTCCTTCCAGACGTTGTAGTTTCTATAGCATTCCAATGTTTGGAAAGCAATAATGTTAAAATAGTATACTATGCTGGGGTGGTTATGAACTCTTGCTACTTAATCGCTTTGCCTACTATATATGTATTTATGCAAAAAAGTACTAGAGAAATGCTTATAAACCAGATTCTGAATTGCTTTAAGAAGAAGGATATTTCACCTGGTAACTTAAAGGATGTGCAAGTTACAAGCCTCTAGAACTTTCGACGAGGAGTTGGGTGATAAATCCAAGGCAAGAAAAGAAAATTAGCTTCACTGCGTAGGTTCAATCCAAATGATATGCATTATCCAACTTAAAAAACGACAAAAAGAGTTCACATTTTCCTTCAATGTAGCAATACTGACGATTGATCCGATTTTTCAATTATTCCATGACAAAGACTCTTTTTGTCGTCGGTCTTATTCTATAATTCATCAAAAAGCTGCGGTCTCCACCTACAACACCAACATAAACATTTATGGAAGAGAAATGTATTGAATATCTGGTGTTCCATTAAGTGGTAAGTTAGAAAGTAAGTCAAAAAGAATATGAATAAAGATGCTTGAGAAGATAAATGAGAAGGATGGCATGGAACTCAGAGATTTGTATTCCTCCATTGCAACAATAGAGTTCATTAGTGTGACATCACGAAAGTTCTATTTTTAGAATATTTTGATTTTGGCTTTAATTTATGAAAAGCACTTTGAAACAGTCACTATAGACAAATATCATTTCGACCTGACAAATAATGATCGAGATATAGGCAATTGAATGCTGACATGGTTCCTATCAAATCACTGTATTTGAGTCTGGCTGTAAACATTCAGAGCCAGGAGAAAAATGCAGAGGTTTGCATGGCAATTTTCGGTCGTCAAATGGTCATGTTTCAGTCAAATTTGACTATGCTCATCTAAAATTGCTAACACACGCCTATTTTGAGGTGCGCTTTCACTCCATGTTGTCAAAGTATGAAAATTCTAGCAACATGTTTCTATGATGTCATCACTAATGAACTCTATTTGAAATGGGCACGTGCTTTGGAAACGCAGCCTGATGAAAAATTGAAAAACAAGCTTAAACTTTATGCAATATTCTGTATAAAATAGGTGTTTATATGCACATACATATACCTATTTAGGTTCATATATTTGTTTATACGCCCTTCTCCTTTATGGTACACATCCCAATATAGGGTTTATTGTTTTAATAGGCTATATAAGCCCCCTTTTCTATTCCTGTTACCCTGAAGATGGGACAAGTTGCCTCGAAACGTTAAATGGTTTTGTCGTAAACTATTTCTGTTAATGGACTTGTTGTCTTAATGGATTTGTCATAAAGGATTCCTTTAATGCTCTAAAGGTTTGTCAATAGTAGTGTTGATTAAAGATGAAATTGAAGATGTGATGAAAATGGAATAATTTGATTGACTATGATTTTCGTCGTGGCCCTTGTTCTTCAGAACTCTATTTGCTTCGAATGATACATAACCGGCGCATCTTGAACAAGCTGATTTGCAAAAGCTTTAGAGCTCCAAGTAATAAAATAAATGAATACAAATCTCATTGCTTGCTCTGAAAACGTATTTGTTCTAAGATTAATATTAATATAGCACCTGCAATTGATCTGTGCTGGTAACTGCTCTTCAATTGTCTGAAGCAAGAATGTTGTACATTCAATCTACCAATAGCTGACTGTGCACGCGCTACAAGTTACCTTTCTTTGCAGTGCTAGAGCAGCAGCAATCAAACTAGTGTATCTGCCATTGATTTTGTTTATACAGCTGAATTTCATATCAAGAGGAATAGCAGGTGGACATACAAAAACATCTTGAATAGTAATCATTTATTTTCAAACGATGATATTAAAGTAAGAGACTTGAGGTAAAACGCACTGATTTTACTTGAAGCAGAACAACCGGAAAATTTGAGAATCTGTAACTATACACATAATCAGATTCGATGGATGCAACAAGCTAAGAAGCTGTCAAGAGTCAAATTATGAATCCTGTCAAGAACAAGACTATTGATGAACTTGCAAGCGTATGAAGACGAAGAAATAAAAGAGGTAGAAGTGGTATTTTATCAGTGTCACAAACTATATAATTAAGATAAAGGAAGACCAATGGCATTCTTGCAGAGAAGTCAACAGCTCATAATTTCTTGTACCTGTGTGGTAGTTCTAAGCTTAGCACTAATTTTGAACATCATTGGAACATATCTCCTTCGCAAGCAAGGCATCCAGCGTACGCATCAAAATCTCATTATTATACATTTGAGTATGCTACAACTACCAGCAGCTAGTGCTGCTCTGGTCTTTTGGACCTTAATCGTGATTGGCATGTCTGAAGAGAGTTTATATCTGTCATGGATTGAATGGTTGCTGATTTCAGCTCGCATCCCGCTGTACTTAGTCATTGCGATGCTGACCTTAGAAAGATTGTGTGGAATAAAGTATAGTTTAAGGTACAGGCGTTTTTTATCAACGAGGAAAATCAAGACAGCATTATTTGTGAGTTGGATATCGTGGATTTCAATTTTTTCCATTCTCTTCCCGTTAAGATCTGAAGAACTTATTCACGTGCTATCTGTTATTGTTTTCCCGCTCCTTGATTGGCTCCTTCTTCTACTCATTTTGTGTACGTATTGCTACATATTCTACAAAATTCGCAAGCGACCGAAAAGAGTCTCCTCGGCCAATCGACTGCCGATGCAGCGTGGTACCAAACAAATTCGCCGCGTTTCCACCACAATTATTTTCTTCTATGTCTGTCTTGTTCTCCTTCCAGACGTTGTAGTTTCTATAGCATTCCAATGTTTGGAAAGCAATAATGTTAAAATCGTATACTATGCTGGGGTGGTTATGAACTCTTGCTACTTGATCGCTTTGCCTACTATCTATGTATTTATGCAAAAAAGTACTAGAGAAATGTTTATGAATCAGATTCTGAATTGCTTTAAGAAGAAGGATATCTCACCTGGTAACTTAAAGGATGTGCAAGTTACAAGCCTCTAGAACTTTCGACGTGGAGTTGGGTGATAAATCCAAGGCAAGAAAAGAAAATTAGCTTCAGTGCGTAGGTTCAATCCACATGCGGATATGTATTACCAAACATAAACATTTATGGAAGAGAAATATGTTGAACACCTTGGACTGCACTTTGATGCAAGTGATACTTTCCAATGAAGTCATATGAAGTATGAGATAAATACTCGCCATGCAACAGCAAACTCTAAGGCTCAATTGAATAAGGCCCTATGAAGAGGCATCAAAGGAAGTTGCGTTAGCCAGTTTCTACTAGCTTAATTGTCAAGGGCCAAAGCTTGAGCATTGCTAATGTATAGAGTGCTAACTTTTTTGACTAGAAAACATTTACCTATGAGTCTCACTGCAAGCATACAGATTAGAAAATGGATTTGCATATCCCAGCACATACATATACAAATTTAATGTATATGTAAATCACGAAAAAGATAAATTTTTCACAAATATCATAAATTTATTAAAAGGGTTCCTGCTACTCCGAGTTTCTTAATTGCACACTCATGAGGCAGGTTGTAATGTAATGTAATATACACTTACAT
>WIPJ01004460.1:385203-398489 GCA_018155075.1 Cassiopea andromeda | reverse complement strand
TATATATATATATATATATATATATTAGTCACTAATAGAACAAAGCTTTAAAAGATATAGGAAGCAAGTAAATGGCGCTATGCAAGTATGGCTGTTGTGATCGAGTCACTTTCGCCAGTTCTTAGAGAAGGAATTTCTAATAAAACTACTGACAAGTTTGCAAATGAAACGTAATATACCAAACGTAACATGAATTTCATCGGACTACAACTTTCATCTTCTCTTCAGCTTCTACTATTATACCCCACGTGTTCTATGCGAGGCTCAGACCTAGGACCCAAGCCCCAACAATGATCTTTAGCTTTACTTTAAGTGCTTGAAAGGCATTAGCCGTTCTACAGTGGCAACAAATTTATATCAAGTATAATTTGTTCTTTAGCTTATGTAGATGCATATATGTAATTTGTCTTTAAAGAAAGGCCCCTTGAAAACCAGCCCTGCTGAAGGGCGACCCTAAAATATGTAATGAAATGAATGCAATTCAATTTACCAAATCAATTCAAGCAGGGTATCTAGAGCAGCCGTGGCCTAGCGGCAATGCACTCGACTAAGACCAACATAGTCCTGGGTTCGAGGCCCACCGCATGCCATTGGTGGCGTCAGGAAGGGCATCCGGTCCTAAATTCTCGCGCCAGAACTAAAAGTCCTCTCAGAGGCACCCTCCAAGCCCCAAGGAATTGGGGGAAACGGAGGTAAAATCCAGAGAATTCAAGCAGGGCACCCATGCCTCCTACAATCGTTAAAGAAAGAGAATGCCCTTAGAAATCCTTAATCTATATCATGAAGAAAAATAGAACTAGGCCTTAAAAACATAAGGAGCAAGTAAATGGCGCTATTTAAGCATGATCTTTCGCTTCACATTAAAACCTTGAAAGGTATTACCTGTTCTACAATCATTTGGCAGTGAGTTACATCACGTGATGAGGCCAAATTTGACATTACCACAAAAGCATACTTAGCCTTGTACCATGTAGAGATCTTTAGACGTTGGAGAGCTACCGAGGGGTCATGCCTTTAGTACGTACGCACGAAGGGGAGAGGGGGTCAAGTAAAAGGGTACGCCATGTGTACAAGGGGGAGGGGGTTGACACATCTAAGTACGTATGCAAAAAAGTCCCTTCTGTCATACTTTGTTGTCTTTGGAGACGACTGTCGTTGCAGTGCTACAAAACACTTGCTACGAATATATTCCTGTCTCTCAAATCTTTTACAATATTTATCTCTATGGACATGTTGATTGGATATTTGACATCCTTCCCGTTAGAAATGGGGGCGAGGGGGTCAGATAGGTAAGAGTGCATACGCAATGAGAGGGGGGTCATAGCAAGCGTACTTGGTGTACGATGGGGGAGGGGGGTCAAATTTTTGCCACTTTGGTGCGTATGCACTAATTGAAAAACCCCCTAATATGCTGTAGTAACAGAAGCCAAACCACCCCTTTGGTGGAAAAGTGAATATATCCGTTAGCAGGTTGAGAGACGTATAATTTGTTAATTTTATACGCTGAAATTAGTATTGTATGTAAATCTTTGACAAAATGACTTTGATTATATTAGCGCTAAAATACTAGCTTTCTGTTTCTTTTTCCAAAAATATTCATTCATACTAGCATTTTTTGGATGAATCGTATGAGAAAGTGTAACAGTTGGGCTCCCACAAATACACTCGTGTTTTCTTCTCTATCTTTGATAATCAACTGAACTCCAACCCTAATCACGTGTTAATCATTCTATTCAATCATTCACAAGTAACAACACAATACATCTGACAGTACAAAGAGGTACAATGATTGATGATACAATAACTAAGTTAATCTAATACATACATTACAAAAGCAATCATCTTAAATCGTAGGCTACCTTGATAATTGTCCCATGTCATCGATGGATTTTGACTTGACCATATGCCTACTTTCACAACTGTCCGATTCGGATATGCTACTTGTGGTCGGCGAAGTGCTGCGAAAACCAAGGTAACCTGATGCAGGTTTAATTGCCGAAGCATTCCGACTTCTGGTTGTTTGCACGGCAGTAGGCAAGGTCATCTGACGAGCCGTTGCTAGCAAGTTGACTACGCGCGAATCGGCTGGTAAAGAATAGAAAACCAACTTACACACACAATCACATTACTCCATTAGTAAATTAAGCGATAAAACACAAAATAACTATTTCTACCTATATCTTCATAAATCCTGCCCGAAGCGCTAAACTAATATAGTTTTCTATGGCTGAAATTAGCTAAATGTTAAATGTTGTTGCTTGTATGCAAACTAACATACTAGAATCTAGAAATTATGTGAAATTACATATGATAGTTTGCTTAACTACCTTGAATAACATTCACAGTTCAAAGTATAGCAGGGGCATCGTGGCCTAGGGGCAGGGGGCCATAACCCCCCAACTCTTTCGAAGTCGTCGGATTTTCGGAAATTGTAATGTTTCGGCCTACGGCCTATCCCCGACATTACTTACTGAAAAAAGAAAAAAAGACTAAAATAGCCTTATAAACTAATTAAAACCAACATGCAAGAACCCTAAAACAAATCAATGACCGATGACTTAATTAAAGTGGAAAAATATGAAGTAAAATGAATTAGAATAAGTATACTAATAACTAGTTTCTGCAGATGTTGCACGTGCAATAAGTGCCATTCCAGGATTTGATTTTTTGTTTGAATATGACTAAGCTCTTTGCAGCTTTAACTTCATCACTGAGGCTATTCCAGTGTAGAATGCCTCTAAATTTCAATGAATTTGTACCAAATCTCTGTGATCTGGCAGGTGGAAGCTCAAAGAGTATCTTAATTCTAAAGTCATACTCCACCACTTTCTGGTTCATCGTCTTATATATTTCCACCATTATTCTTTGCAAATTTTTGTTAATTTTCAAATTTCCATCTCTTTACAAGAGTGCATGTTGCTATTCGTAAATATAAAGGTTTTCAATTTTATCGGAAAATCTTTGTACCTGCCCCCTCCCTACTCTACAAGTGCCAGGGCGCCTCTGACGAACAGTTATATTGCAAAAAACGTCAAGAATGGCGGCAAAAACTTTTGTGTAAGGGCCTATCTCAACTTAGCTTCGATTTTGGATTTTGGTTCTCGGATTTGAAAGTCATTATTTCCTGTGAACTTTTCGAACTTGTGAAATGACTACCTCGCATTCGAAATCCAAAGTGAAGATGGTTGTGAATGCTCGCGTTTTTTTTGAAGGTGAATAAGAGGTTAGGTTCTACGAAGTTACGTTGATATGAGAAGATAGGACATCAAAGTATAAGGTAGTAAGAGTTTAGACTGGAGTTAACAAGACGCGAATCGGATAAGTAGAGCAGTGAAGTTTGATATCAAATAGTTTAAGGCAAATGGCAAAAACAAATAGTAAGGAATAAGTTGGAAATTAGTAGAAAAGCTCCAAGCCAAAAGATCGCCGCAACAGCAACAAAGAAATACATTGCGACTGAAACACGCAACACAGTTTGTCACTTAAGCGGTCTGTTGACTCGAATGATCATGATATGTGATTAAAAATGATAGCAACTGATATGGTCTTTCATACCCATTTGGCATCTATAAAATCCCCTGAGAACTTTTGCACTACCAAATCTTTTGCATCTCAATGCAACAGCATCATAAAACCAGTCGAAACATTTTCGCTTTAATTCCCTGCAACAAATGGAACAGAAACGTTAGGTGTAATCATGGGCGTAGGAGGACGTCAAATTTAGGGGGGCTGTAAATTTTCTGCCTGAAATATCAAATAGAGCTGTAGAGCAGGCAGAAAAGTTGCCCGAATTTTCTATTGTTCTTTCAGAAAATTTGCCCGAATGAAACAGACTTCTGCCCAAATTGGGATGGCTGCAGCCCCCCGCCCCAGTCTCCTACGCTTATGGGTGTAGTACATATAAATCCTAGGCAAAGACAATAATCTGAAATCAGTGGTTTGGGTAGACGTAGGAGCCGGGGAGTACTGGGGGTAAGTGTCCTCCTTTTTATAAATTCCTTTGATAAAGTGCTCTTTTCAGCTTAGAGAGTTGTTTGTGAGGGAGCCCCTGAATGCACATGGCCCAACTATCTAAGTGCCTCCTACCCCCAGATACACGGTGAACAAAGGTGGCTAGCAGCATCCGAGTATGATGTAAATAGGATATGATATGATATATGATATATGATATATGATACATGATATATGATATATGATACATGATATATGATATATGATATATGATACATGATATATGATATGATATAAATATGATATGATATAATATAAATATGATATATGATATGATCAATTTATTTACCGTTGGCTTCTTAAAGGGTCTAGCGTACTTATACTAATTAAAGGCAACCAACTTCAGCAAATAAAAGAAAGGAAACTGTATTACATGATAAATAAAACCTAATTACAAATACTGCAATTTATTTTTATTTACAAATATCCTAAACCTGGTATAAAAGCTGTGAGCAATCAGCAGTTGCATGTATTTCCATTCCATAATTTTATGTGTTCCTTGAACTCGGATAGAGTGCTAGAACTTTTTATTCCTATGTTTTCAGTGCCGTATCTTGTGGTCATAACTTTTGGCAACTGCAGATGATTATCATTTCTCAGGTTATAATTTCTGCGGTTTTCAAAGAAAACATCTTTCATAAATTCTGGATTGAGATTGTTTTTTGCTTTATAACAACTTTTGATCATTAGCAATTGCAGATTGTGTTGATGACTCGTTAAATCCTTTTCTTTCATATTTTTAAATTCTCTTCCACTACCTCTGCACACAAATTGTAAGGCCCTTTCCTGAATTCGATTTATCTTAGCATTGCTACCTCTGTCATGGAACATCCATGCCAAAGGGCAATAATTAAATTGTGACTTGATAAAAGTGTTCATCAAAGTTTCTACTTTAGTTGAATCCATTAGAATAGATACTCGAGCAAGTGCATGGAGCTGTTGATTAGCTTTTTTCACAGATCCTAACATGCTTTTTAAAGCTTAGTTTTTTATCAAAAGTGATGTCAAGTAAATTTTCACTGCTACTTTCTTTTATTTCTGAATTTCCGATTTTGACTGTTGCATCATCTGTTTTGTTGCCAAAAGTCATTAGTTGACATTTATCACTATTTAGTTTCATAAAATTGCTCGAAAACCAATTGGATAGGACAGAACCAGCTGCTGCTAAGTTGCTGATGATAGCATTGAGGTCTAAATGGCATGCATAGATAGCGGTGTCATCGGCATAATTACAAATTTGTGCTCTATTTACAAAGAGGAGAATGTCATTTATAAACATATTGAATAATAAAGGTCCTAATACCCATCCCTGTGGAACACCTACTTTTATTTCTTCCATGTACTATTCGTACTATTTATTTTGACTCTCTGTTTTCTTTTCGAGAGGTAACATTGAATTAGCTCTAGGATGTTAATGTTGAGTCCATAAGCATGCAATTTTCACATATGGGTTGCATACAGTACTCTTAGGCCCCGAATACGCGGGGGTCCTAAAAAGCAGGGGGGTTGGAAAATTTCTTCAGATGAAATGAGTGTGAGGGTTGGAATAAGCGGGGTGTAGTTGGAAGTTTAGACTAACTGTGTATCACTTAGTTATAATACAAGAAAACCCGATAAACATAACTGCAAGTAATTACTTTCGGAATCTTTTCGCATATCTCATTCATCATTTGGGCAACCCAACCACAGTACCAACTTTTCTGCAGGTTTCTCTTATAAAAATTGAAAATTGAATAATCGGGAGCCTGATAAGAGTGAGGGGGGAATCGGAAACTTTTCAAAAAATAAACGGGGATGCATATTCGGGACCTGAGAGTAGATGAAGGGCAGCAACAGTGCACGCTATCTGTAGCTGGAAGATGAGCTGAGTTTGGTTATTGTCTATGAAAAACAAGAGGCAGATCAGCAACTCTGATATTAGCACGTGGACTGAGTACGAGAAGGGAATGGAAATCCACCATTCAACCATACTTCCTAGACTGCATAGACTGCATTATAGCAGGAGTCTGCCGATAGGTGACATGGAGGCATCATGGCCTGAATGTGTAAAAACTTCAAGAAAGTTTGTTATGATGCAAGGAGAGATTTAGCATCTATTGTGAAGTTAGAGAAAATTTCAACCTGTAATTCGATGACCCTGCTAATTATGGCTGGTCTTAAATTGGTCATAGTGGCCACATATTTTCTGAAGGCCCCCTAAGCGAAATTGTTTAGGTACGTCACTCTCCTGTGTCCTTAGAAGTCGTGCTCGACTTACTACGCAAAGGCTATAGTTGGTAGCTTTTAAGCTAAGTGGCTATGGCTGTGAGCATATTCACAATGTGACTATGCTGTGAGAGAGCAAGCAGACATCAATGGAAAAATCAATCAAAACAATGTAGCCCATTGGCTAGCCTTTTCCATCTATTCAATTGTGTTCTAGCGTGTCCTTCGAGTATGAGTAACCAACCGAGATAACTAGATAACAAAAAATCTCTCAGCAATACAACACGAATTTTCTATACGTGGTTAAAGGGTGGTTAGTGAAATACAGGGACGCGGGAACAATAGTGGAGCTAAGGGGGCCAACAGGAGCAAAAGGGCACCGACCAGCATAGGCACCACTTTTAAACCTAAAGCACCTCTTTGGGATAATTTCACCCTATCATTTAGCAGGGGCTTTATTTGTAACGGTCATACAAACACATTTCACTGGCAATCATAAATTGCTTACTTCATCTGTTGTATCATATCAGTGTCTGAAAAGAATTATTTTACGTTTCAAAAAAGACACTGTTGTCACTCTGCCCCCAAATGAAAGCCAAGAGGAGTGCTTTTCCCCTCTGCCCCCTCTCCAGCCAGAGATGAATCCAGAGCTGGACTTTAGGGGGCCTTTATTGTTCTTTTCATGTGAGAAGTTTTAACACTATTGTTTGCTATTGGAAATGCTGCCGTTTGGAGGCCCATGGCCCCCCGCTCCCTGGATCCACCCCTGTCTCTAGTGTCCCTGGTAAAATAGCAGTAATTGCCTCACCTCTTCTTTACACACAGAAAGCACAGGTAAGTTTGCTCGTCAGTCGCATCTTTAAGAACCTTTCTACATCTTGAACACGCAAGGTGCTCACAAGCAAGACAACGCTCACCTGAGCTGAACAAACAGCACAGATTTATCAAAATTTTACCGCAGATTTGGCAATTGCTATCAAAAGAACGCCTTTTCGATGACTTCAATGTAATGGATTTCCTAAGGTCATCAAAGTCTTTGCGAAGTTTCCTGAAATACAACAACAATTGTTAAATTTACACAAATCATGCTAAAATATTGAAAATTTTTTCCAATTTATGGGACTTAGGGATTGGTCACTAAGTATCTGCCATGGGGGGTGGAGGTTTTTGAGAGAGGTGTAACAAAAACGTAATTTTAAGCAGGGGTTTCAAACAAATCGCAAGAATATGGCGGGGATATGAATCAGAAACTAGGTATATTTCAAAATTTTACAAACGATTAAGCTAGTCCAATAGCTAATGTTGGGGCTTGGGTTCTAGGTCTGCGTCACGCATAGAACAAGTGGGAATAGTAGTTAAGTTAAAGAGAACATGGAAATTTTAATCCGATGGAATTCACGTTATGTTGCACCACGACATCATCCGCTGATTCTAACGCAATGTCAATGCATGTAGTAAGTTTTTCCTCAGTGTGAAAGTGATAAAATAAGCTTTTCTGACATCTTTTATCTGCATATTCGGGAGGGACTATGAAATACATTTTAGATTTATCTGGAGGTGTCAAATAAGTTTTTGAGTTGTAGGATGAGGTACCAAATTGTATTTGAAAGTTAAGAAAAAAGCCTCCACCACCCCCATGACAGATTTTTAATGACCACTCCTATTGTGGCTTGTATATCATTTTTCATTGCCAAGTGTCACACATTTTATTTCCAATTAGTCACTCATAGCAAAGTAGTGTTTGTGAAACAAGAAGGGTGTTGTGGCCAAGAGGACAATCTCCCAACACGATACCACTGCAAAGCTTACCATTCCCAATTTAAGGTATAATTGCCTAAATGAGATGATGGAATCCAAAAGCACATGTACCCATCTATGGTACTTCGAGGAATTGTCTTGGAAGGACAAACCTGCCTGTACCATCAACATAGGCGCTTGGAATCATGAGTATTTAATATCAAGGCCAATACATCTGTTGAGGTGTAAAATAATGCCAGATTATTCAATAAGGGGGCATTGTTCCCAGTACCTCCTGCAGATACGTGCCTGCAATAAGGAAGACTACATCACAGTCTATGAAATAAATTTACAAAACATTCGGAGCATCAGTCATACCTTATTCTTTCCTGTTCCAACTTTCTTAATGAAATGTCCCTGGCAATAACACAGACAATTTGATGGCATTCTTCTTGCGTAAGATGAGATACATCCACATGAAGACCCATATTTCCTGCAGAGGAAAGAAACATCCTTAAATTGCTAGCTCAATGGATAACTCTTAAACAGCTGACTACCACATGGAAGAGGTAGATTCCAGAAAAAGTCAAAGCTCTATGGCTGTGAGCCAGAAGAAGCCTTCTTCAATTTAGGCCAGTTTTGAGGAAGAACCAGTACTGTTATAAAAATGTAGCTTGAGGAAAATGCTGATACATGCAATTGAAGTGATTTGGTGGGAAAATGGAGGACAAACATGGGAACTTCATGTTGATGTGCAATTCGGAAAGCTATATGTAAAACAGTTGCTGCTGGAAGGAGATTTGACCTTTCTGGATTTGTCAGATTTGTTCGAGTACCAAGCATCCAGGCCTGCATAGCACGACAAGCAACAATAATGCCAGCTGATTGTGTCAGCTCAACGTCAGCCTCGTCTATAGCTAAAGACGCTATTCAAAACGAGACTTCAATGGTTTCATATCCTGAATTCACTGCCAAATAAGCAAAGTATTAGAAACTGGGACGGCAACATTTGCTTCAGGGGAGACAAATCTATGATGCTTGGTTTCTTGAAGAGACAGGCCGGACAGCAACGGGCAGGACCAAGGGCGTGGTGGGAACTTTTATGGGCCGGGAAAATTCAGCCTTTAGGGGCCCACTAGACCACTACACAATATCGGAAAAGAAATCACGCACCCAGGTTGTTTCTTTCTGGCATTACTTGTAACATGTAACAAATGAGTGTTGCGGAGGCAGCGTAGAGCCTTAAGCCTAGCGCAGACAGCACGATTTTTGTCGCTGGCAACAGAGATCTTGTCTTCTGTCGTCAGCGACGAAAAAGAATTTCTAGCATACTGGATTTTGAAGATCGTCGTCAGCGACAAGAATCTTTCATATGTGTTTCCCGCACACAGCAAGTTTTCGTCGCCAGGGACAAAAATCTTCGTCCTCAGCGACGAAAATCGTGCTGTGTGCGCTAGGCTTTAGTTCATTTTTCTATAATCTGACGCTACAAATGATAAAAGCTCAAAAAGGAAAATGCAAGGTATCCAAATAAAAAAACGTCAAGGGGCTTACTGGGAAATTTCCATAATCCCGGTGGGCCACCACACCCCTGGGCTGGACCAAAGACTGGACCAAAGTATAACCAACTATACTTTTTTAGCAAATTTAAAGATCATAAGGTCACTCAAAGTTTCTCTGCAGACTTAAATTGGCCCCCAAGACCGGAGGTTGCCTATCACTGCTCTAAATAATAATAATAATAATGCATTTAATTTTCTACATTCTATTTACAGTTGGTCAAGCAAATAGTTTATACAAAAAGTACAGACTAATAAATAGGTAAAGAAACAAAGGGGCATTTTGACTGACTTCAAACGTCAGAGTGTTCGTTAACTTGCTGGTGGGCTGATTTGCCGAGGAGGAAAGTACATAACGTAAATACTATGGATCGAAACTCTGCTGAAATTCACTCTCCCAATAGAGGTTCACTAGGGCATACTTTCTACAAGTACTGTCATTTCTGAATGAAGGTTTTTATGAGTAAAAGAACACAAACATGCATGTAAAATCAGAAAATGCAAAAATACGCAAAGCAGTGAGGGTGATATAAAAATGGAAGTAAATACCCACCAGGTCTTTTGGATTACTGCTTTGAACTTCAATTTGCTCTTTTGCATTTAATACTGCAGGTTGCTAATAGCAAAGATTAAATCTTACTCGATTGAACTGAAAAGCAGGTCTTTCTTTTCCCTCACCTGCGAAAGGAATTGCATTGTAAAGTTTACCAGATGTATTTTGCAATTGGTCAAACAAGATTTCTTCAATTGAGCGAAGGTTTTATTGCGAGCAAATGAGCTTGATGGCAGATGTTCGTTAGAATTCTTTCTGAAGTTAAAACATCGATAAATCGAACACTGGCATGACGACAATAAACATATGACAAGATATATGACAGAAACTTTATTGGCTCTCTTCTATACAAAAAGTAGCTCTACCAAAGGACTTGCTTGAGATTTATGGAATGTAAAGCTATGCAACACTTAACTGCAATATGTAGCTAGGTCGTACGTGAATACAGAAGCTGGACACCTATTCTCTATCAATAAGCGTGGTAGCATATCACACACTTGCCTCTCTTCCAACTAGGGCGTTATACGTCATAGAACCCAGTCCTCTTGAATTGTAATCAAAGTCTAGACGACTACATTATAGCTGAGAAAGTTAATCTCAGAGCAAGAGGTGAGAAACAATTTCGCTTTCTGTGTTGAATAGTGCATTCTTGTTCATTATATATCTGTTTCATAAGCTTAACTCATATAGGACAAAACTGAAATGGAAGGGATTTCAAATTTGACCATAGAACTATGCAGTATCTTCAAATAGAGTACCCCATTGCAGGGATGTGCCTAGAAGTTCTCCGCTGGGGGCGTTTTGACCGCTATGACCAGTAGAAATCTCTTGCAGAATTACCGACTTTTGACCAACTTTCTTGCAACTTCGTACAGATTGGGGGGGGGGAGCATGACGCCCCTCATGTCCAAAGTAAAGACATCGCTGACCCAATGTATCGTCTTTAAGGTATGAAATGATTTGGTAGTCCAACACTTGACTTTCATATGTTTTGTTTGCTTTTTAAATTCCTTGAGGCCCCACCGGGCTCTTTACTGTATGACAGCTCCCTCCCTATAAAGAACCTTTTCAAGTTTAACAATACTACACGCCAAACATGCAAAAAATTATTGTTCACTGAACAAAATCTTTTTGTAAGTTTGGCTTGTAGCATTGCTAAGATTCAATCTTTTCTAGTCAATGGGTCTGACACGTCTACGTCACAATGGCACAAAATTATTCTATGACAATGACAAGGGTGATTGTGGATCTACTGCGTAAAAGTCGCTCGCCCAAAATAACGACGTATCCCTAAGGACATGCTAGACCATGTGTTCAACTCAACAGAAAGAGAGCTTGTAAACGAGGCAAAAGACACGAGGTAAAATATATGGAGGGAAAGTAAAACTATGGCATTGAACATATTAACAGACTCTACAATCCGTATTTGGCTGACGTTAGCTGCAAAATTGAATCCTGATATTTTTGATTCGTGATTTGCAGCTGCTTCAATGTCATTGTCATCCACGTAAAGGAAATACTTGATAATATGTCTTTTGTATGTTTCAATTACCCGTTGCAGTATTCCAAGGACTACTTAGCTGTGGTTTTGGGTTTCTAACTTTAATTTTGGTAACGCGAAGAATTGGTGTTGGCCAGGTACGTATGCACCGATAAGTATGAAGCTGCGGTTGAGAATCAGCCAAATAGCACAAAAGTACGCAGATTACTTGATTTTTCTAGCAGTAACATATAAGGTGCTTTCCAAAACAAACCCTATCAAGATAAAAAAACATTGACAGTAAGGCAGCTCAGAAATCTATGACATTTTAGCTTGGATAAGCAACCTAGAGTAGCCAAACTTATCGACGCATCTATTGGAAAAGCTGCGTTTTTAGCATAGTTCTACATAATGCAGTCGCATTTCTACGTAATTAATAAAAAAGGCCGTAACTGAAACCTATCTATTCCAATAGGCTGTGCGAAGTAGATACAGCAGTCACGATAAAAAGCTGTTCTCTAACAATAAGTCGTAGAAAATTAAAAACAAGACTGGGTGGAGGTTATGTAAAATAAAAGATAAATTCAAGGCCGTGACTGCTCTGGGATTCGAGTATTTAGAGTTGGAACGAGCGTAATTGTTTATGAACTAACAATCGCTAAATGAAATTTGAATACACTTACTGGTGAGCGTTAACAAGCTGCATACAACAAAGGACAAACACCAGAAATTGCCTTCATTTTAATTCTTTCACATTGTCAAACGAAATCTACAAAACCATCTCTACAAGTCGATATCAAAATCAACATAAAAACTTGTGAGCAGAAAATTATGAAACAGAGCTTCAAACCTGTATTTCTAAAGCAACTTCCAACAGCTTCTTTTTCTCGATCAGTATGGCTCATAGAAACTCCAAGAATCAAGCGAACAGCTTGACAACCAAGATTATGCTTTGTTATAAACAGCACTGGAATTCGAGAAAAAAACTACGAATCTAGGCCTCGAGAGTTTCGACTGTAGCGACAAAAAAGCGCGATCAAATCTCTAGAAATGCGAGTTGCTTCTTCGGTTGCGGTGAACTTGGGGCACTCCACCAACCTGTCTTGGGCTCATTAAATATAGGAAGTGATCAAAACGTGCTCTCCGGAAAAATTTTTAGCCGAAATTGAACTGCAAAATATTGATAAAGCCAGCAACACATGTTTTGGTGGAGAACAATAAGCTGAAAACAAAGAAATCCTCAAACAATAGACAAAGGAAACGCGGATCCGCTTGAAAACATCTGCTACCTCACGTTCTAGAGAAGGATCAAATATTTAACTCATTTGGCAGGTAGTGTAAAAAAGGAAAGGCCTGATCACCCTTGGAAGGTTGTTTATAGACCATACAACAAACAAGCACGTTTACATATATTTCATAACACAACAACTTATTAAGTGTAGTCGTCATGCGAGAATAATTATTTTATCGAAAAATCTATCTACTAACCTCAAGGTGAACGAATCTACTGACGTAAGAGCTATATCGTATACACGTTTTTTTTTATAAGAAAAAAGTTTATAAGAAAATGAGGCTCAAATCGTCAAAATCTTAAGAAAATCGTAAGAAAATCACGAGGCTCATTTTCCAAAATTAAGTGTTTTTGTAGGCCAAAAATCGGTAGTTTGTCGTTACTGCCTTCAAAATGTTAAAGATGGAATTCAAATTCATGTACACAACATTAATAATGAACTTTTAAACC